>JBBBDQ010000327.1:8845000-9060000 GCA_037127315.1 Ascarosepion bandense | reverse complement strand
TTTCACCCCGAGCAAGGCATCTCACTGCCACTACTGCGCAGGGGGCTACATAGAGTGGAGAAAGGATGATTAAATATAGGAAATGTCAGAGGGTGGGTGATAGGCGGGTGGGGATACCGAGAATGGTTAAATATAGGAAATGTCAGAGGGTGGGTGATAGGCGGGTAAGGATACCGAGAATGAGGGTTCGGTAGATGAGTGTGTTCTGAGAATAATTGGGAGTTAGGGTGATAGGAGGTGTCTATTGACCTACATTTAAACACCTGGAGATTGTAGCTGTCGGGAAAGCAGACTTGTGGAAGGGAGTTCCACAGGCGGGAAGCGCGAGAAAAGAAGCTGTTGGAGTAGAATTTACGGTTACATCTTATCTGTTTAACTGTAAAAGGGTGGGACCTAGTTGCTAATCTAGTATCTCGTGTAAATTCCTGCTTAGGCGGCACCAGTGCTCTAAGTTCAATTCCATGTTGTTACTATTTTGACCTCTTCATTCTTCTACTTTGATATGTTTTGATTAATTATGATTTTGGCCTCCCATACACTCATTTAGGCTGTTGAATTATTAATAATCTGCTTACTTGTAGTGCAGTGGATATCAGCTCAGGACGAGAAATCAGAGGGCCGAGTTCAAATTCCAGTTGAATTCGTTGAATTCACTTTCGCGCAAATATCATTGGGAAAGATATGAATCCATCTCTTCTTTCTCCAGCTATGGGATAAATAGCAAGACAGATTAGGTTCTATAGCATTGTTTGGCAACCAGTCGATCGCATAAAGAAATTTCAACCTACTACGGGAAAATCTTCTGTCTACTCAGTTATGGATCGAAAAAGACACCCAAGAAGGTATCATGTATGACACTTAACTGACTGACTGACTGACTGACTGACTATATAAACTGATAACTAACCGTTAAGACTGCAACCAAACATCATTTGTCTGGCTGTTAATTCTAAATTATCTACCGAGTCAGTCAGTTAAGTTCCATACGTGATACACGCTTGGGTGATCATGTCTCGAAACAGACATGACTGACTAGGCAGAAAATTATCCCGCAGTAGGTTGCCATTACTTTTTGTGGTAGACTGGTTGCCAGCAAAGGCTATAGAATCCAATCTGTCCTGTTATTTAGTCCATAACTAGAGGAAAGAGACGGATTAATATCTTCCCCAAAGGAAATTTGCGCGTAAGTGAATGCAAGGAATTCAACTGGAATTCGAACTCGGCTCTTCGATTTCTCCTTCCGAGCCGATATCCACTGCACATCTACCGAGATTCTGAGACTCTCAAAATATTTCCTTTACCTCTTTTGTCCAACTTTAGTATTTCGGCTTCCTTTACACTTAAAACAATTCCAGTAGTAACAAACGTCTTTTGGATGGTTTAAACACAGTTTCTAGAAACTCACTACCGAATGGCTATTTTTCGTTGCCCCCCTTCAAAATTAAAACCTCCATTTTTGTTTCATCAGAATAATTAGCGATAATTTTGGTGTAAAAATGTAAGGCAATGTTCAACTGCAATGACTTGCCAAAGACACTGTAAACTAATCGTAATAAGATAGAACTATTTCTACTTAGAAATTTGCATATTCCCTAACTTTAACACCTCAGATATTTCATTGCCAAATAGTTTTGTATGGCCTTTTTTTTCAGTTTTAACATGATTAAAGCGATTTATCTCTTTTGTTAAACGGCGCCTACGAAAAACTTAACAACCAATCATAAGATCCTCACATACAGCTGATAAAAACATATTGCTAAACGATCTGAACTTCTTGATAAAATAAAGGTGCATAATAATTTTATGTAGTCTGGCCAAAACTTTTTTGTACGTCAGTGCGCATGCGCAGAATGCTATTTTCATATACATCTGATGCATAAAGAGAACAATCATCTGCAAGAGTATAAACCGAGTTACCTTCCCTTTCCCGCAGTTCTTTTGTGCCAATAATTACAATAAAAGAAATCACGATTTATTTGTTAAATCACTATTTTACAAAAAAGTTTTAAAGAATGCGTTTATTTCACAAGATTTAAACAATATTGAGAACAGCTTTTAACTTGAGGTAACGTCTGCAAAATGAAAGGCCATATCACGTGAACATAGTTCATTATATGAGGAACAGTGAATAATGACATGTGAGCTTCAAACATTCATTTGAGGTAATTCTTACAAAGTTTTAAATGCTTTTCACTACCCCGAAAAAAGACAAAGTAAAAAATAAGCACAAAACTCCTATGAATGTTTTTCTTATTTTACCATTTTTATTTACAACTTTGATTTAGTCCGATAACTGCAGGGTGTGTTATAAAAATGCGCTAAATTTTAAAAAAATACTTAAATATTAATTTATATTTTATTTACTGGCCCAGTGGGGGATGTGTGAGGTGGCGCATTAGATATCGACTAAGGAACAATCCGGAAGCAAAGTTCGAATTCCAGTTGAATTCTTTGCATTCACTTAGACGCAAATACCCTTGGAAAAGGTATTAATCCGTCTCTTCCCTCCAGTTATGGGTTAAATAATAAGACAGACTGGATTCTTAAGCCTTGGCTACCAACCAGTCTACCTCAGAAAGAAATGACAATCTACTGCTGGATGATCTTCTGCTCAGTCAGTCATGTATCGAAAGAGACATGATCGCCTAAGCGTGTATTACGTATGGAACTTAACTGACTGATGAGGTGTGCGTTGTCTTTCAGTGGATATCGACACGGAACGAGAAATCGTGGAACCGAGTTTGAATTCAGTTGAATTCATTGAATTAACTTACTCGCAAATACCCTTGGAAAAGGTATTAATCCGTCTCTTCCACCCAAGTTATTGGGTTCTAGCCTTGGGTGGCAACCAGTTTACCGCGGAGAGCAATGGCAATTTACTGCTGGATGATCTTCTGCCCACTCAGTCATGTCTTTTTCGAGACATGATCGCTCAAGCGTGTATCACGTATGGCACTGAACTGACTGACTAGCGCAGTGAAAAGTATTAAACAAACAGGTAGACATGTAAATTCTATCGACATTTTTAGATTTAACAGTCTTTATGTAATGTTACAAATGCAGGTTCGTTAAAGACGCCGGAACAAGCAATGCGATAATTATGCTCAGAATTATATATAAAAAAGCAATAAAGATGCAGAAGGAGTTGTACTTGTGTTTCATAGATTATTCAAAATCTTTTGACAAAGTATGCCACGAAGAACTGTGAAAATTGCTAGATAACCCTTCACATATTTGGGAAGGATATTAGAATAATCCTGAATTAAATACTGGCAGCAAACCCCTTTGTATACGAATAAAGAACGAATTCAGTAAATATACGAAAATAGGGTGTAAGACAAGGATGTGTCTTCTCGCCGGACTTATTCAACCTATACAGCGAGGCCAAAGTATTAACAATGTATGCCAGGAAGAACAGTGAGAATTGCTAGATAACCCTTCACATATTTGGGAAGGATATTTGAATAATCCAGATCCTATACTTGGCAGCAAACCCCTTGAAATGAATTCAGTAAATATACGAAAATAGAGTGTAAGACAAGGATGTGTCGTCTTGCCGGACTTATTAAACCTATACAGTGAGGAAATTATAGGAGAATTAGAAGTCATACTAAGATTCATTATTGGTAATATATGCAGATGAAACAGTGTGGACAGCAGATGCAGAATAAAAGAAATCAGAAGAACTCCTATAGAGTGAAGGATAGCGAGAAAAAAGGACTAAGCATCAATTGCAAGAAGACAGAACGCATGAGAGTCAGCACTGCAAAGAAAGTTGGGTCACGCTGTCATGTCATAAAATTTTCTTGTCAGAATCCATCTTGCATATATACAAATCTACCATTCGTCCGTCGTTTGAAGAATGCTGCCATAACTGGTTTGGTGCTCCAGCTATTTATCTCGAGGTTCCTGAGGTTCCAAAGAAGGATCAGCAATGTAATCAATCCTGACCTGGCATCTCAACTTCAGTCACTTTCTGACTGACATGGTGAGGCTTCCCTCTGTCTTTTCTACAAATATTTTCATGGCACTTGCTCTGACGAACTATTTTTTCCCTGGTGCCTTGACTACATGAATTTATGCATGCTACTAGATTGACATCTAAGTCCCAGCCATTTATTGTTGAAATAGCTAAATGCAATCCCTATTTATACAATTGCCGCCTGTGGAACTCTCTTCTGTTTAGTTGATTTCACGATAACAGCTATCTTCAAAAAATTTAAACGCAGCGTCAATCACCATCTTCTGTGTTACTGAATCCCGTTCATCTTTTGTCCTTTTCCACAATCACCCATATACTCAGTCTTTTCTCTCACTTTCACCCCATGTAACTATCTGCGTACATTCCCGTCTTGCTTAGGGTGGGATGAAATGATAAAAAAACATTAAAGGCAAATACAAATAAATATGCATATAAACATAGAAACGTTAAATCATAATTTTTTAAAAATAAATATTAAATCATAAATGATTTGCTAGCCTAGTGGTAGACATTATTAAAACAGTAAAACTTCTATTAACATAGCAAAGAAACCCAGAATAATATGAAGCAAATAGTTCTAAGAAGATATTTTAGTACATTTAACAACGTTGATATAATGTTAACTGAAATGATGAATAACTAAAGACACAGCTTCTTCGATATGTAAACAAATTGCCAAATAACTTGAAAGTGATTAATGCAGGGACCTCGAAAATCCGGGAGCCTCATTGCACTTGTTACTTTTGCTAATAGGTTAATCTGGTATTGACTTTGGAACGAGTCTGTCTTTTAATGCAGAAATGGGACCAGATGCCCAAAATAGTTGAGCCTCGTTCAGTTTTCCTTTTCCATTAGTAACAATAATTAATCTAAACTTATTTATAAATGGAACTTTGTCTGTGTGTGTGTGTGTGTGTGTGTCCGTTACATATAGACACCGAAACGGCTGAACCGATTTTCTTGAAAATGTACGCAGTTGTGCTATAAGCGTCTGCGAGTGTTCTTAGCAAGGTTTTGTGTCGAGGTACCCCCCCCCCGATAAATATCGATAATCGAATAAATCGGGTTATAGAAGGAGTGGTCCGATTTTAATCAAATTTGATACACTCATAGACAAAGACATAAGAAACGATATTCAGAAGTTTCAAGGTTACAGTTCTTACAATAGTGCAGAAAATCGATAATATATAAAAGCTTTCATTACACCCGAGCAACGCCGGGCTATACTGCTAGTAATAATAAAGTGTAACAATAAGTGTTGGATGTGCGTTATGGTGCAGTGGATATCGACTCGGAACGACAAATCGGGATGCCGATTTCAAATTCCATTTGAATTCTTTGCATTCACTTACACGCAAATACCCTTGGGAAAAGTTTTAATCCGTCTCTTCCTTCCACTTATAGGTAAAATAATAGGACAGATTGGGTTCTGTAGTCTTGGCTGGCAACCAGTCTACCGCATAAAACAATGGCAACCTACTGTGGAATAATCTTCTGCCCAGTCAGTCACGTCTCTTTAGAGACATGATCTCCCAAAGTGTGTATCACGTTTGGCACTCAACTGAACAATAAGTTTAGTAGTCACGACGTTGCACCACAACTAAGCTACGCTTAGAAAATCACTATTTACGGTGTCCAGTTGTCTAGAATCCATTGTAGTCCAGAATTTATTTTTTGGACATACTTCAGTTAAAAATGGCAGCCCAAAATGCCAATTACAGGTCGGGGATACCAGAATCAAGCAGGTACAAAAATTTAAATACCTGGGAAGCGTTATAACAGAAGACGGAAAGTGAGACACAGAGATCCGAAGGCAAATTGGCATGGCGAAGGAAGCATTCCAGAAGTTGAGTAAAGTATTAAGAAACCGGATAATTTCGCTAGAAACAAGGAAGAGGGTACTGGATTGCTATGTGCCGTCCGTCCTTCAATATGGCAGTAAATGCTGGACAACACCATCAAAGATGAAGGAAAAGTTTGAAGCATCTGAAATGTGGTTCTATAGAAGGATGCTGCGAATATCATGGATCGAGCATGTGAGCAATGATGAGGTCTTAGAAATGATGGAAACAAAAAAGAAATTAATACTGAGCATCAGGAAGAGACAGCTGAAGTTCCTGGGACACGCAACGAGGAAGGAGGGCTTTGAGAACCTGATACTAACAGGCCAGATAGAGGGAAAAAGAGACAGGGGAAAGCAGCGGATAACATATTTGAAGGACCTAATCAGGTGGATGACAGAACGAGGATTGCACAGTGTAATAGGAGAAGGCGTGCTCAGAGCCACCAGGGATAGGGAAACGTGGAAAGCCATGATCGCCTACGTCCTGAAGGGACAGGACACATAGAAGAAGAAGAAGCGGGTCCATGGGAACTTCGATGTGGTGTAATGGTGTTAGCAAGTTTGTCCTGCTAGATCAATTACGACTGAATAGTGTTCAATTCTCACTGGGTGCTCTATAATTTCGGCCTTGTGCCACATCTAAGAAATGCTTTCTGTCTTGTTTTATCAAACTAGCAGAGCCAGATTACGCTAGTAAAGAGGCTGTTGCAGTTGTTACAAAGGCGCCTTAAGTGTAGAGAAAATACAAATACTTATAAAATCCTAACTTATTTACTAGCATAGTTATAGAGCTTAGAACACAGGTAAATAATTAACATCTATCGACATACCAAGAAAATATGAGAAAAATGATTCTAACGAGATATTTGAGTAGATTTAACAGCCTCGATATAATGTTACCTGAAATGATGAATAATTAAAAATGCACTTCTCATAGCATGTAATAATAAGCATTGCCATGTATTAAGATATTGATCTAACCAGACACTCTCCCGCCCGTAGATTTCGCGAGGTGTACGGAGACCACAGTTCTTAGCAAGCTAATCTCTGACACAGTGACTACCCTAGCAAGTAGCAGAATTTTACAGGATTGAGTTGCTAGTCCCATATTTTTTTTTTATAAGCGTTTCACCCCGAGCAAAGGCATGTCACTGCCACTACTGCGCAGGGGGCTACATAGAGTGGAGAAAGGATGATTAAATATAGAAAATGTCAGAGGGTGGGTGATAGGCGGGTAAGGATACCGAGAATGAGGGTTGGGTAGATGAGAGTGTTCTGAGAATAATTGGGAGTTAGTGTGATAGGAGGTGTCTATTGACCCTACATTTAAACACCTGGAGATTGTAGCTGTCGGGAAAGCAGACTGGTGGAAGGGAGTTCCACAGGCGGGAAGCGCGAGAAAAGAAGCTGTTGGAGTAGAATTTACGGTTACATCTTAGTTGTTTACCGATTTTGAATTCAAAGTTATCCTTCTTCTAGACTGGTTAGCAACCACGGCTGAAATGCTTTGTCTGTTTTAGCATTTATAACCCATGAATTATTTACTAGCCTAATGGTAGACATTATTAGAAACAGTAAACTTCTATCGACATAGTAAAGAGACCAATAATAAGATGAGGTAAATACAAATAATTAACTACTATCAACAAATAAATATGAGAAAAATGCTTCTAACGAGATATTTGAGTAGATTTAACGGCCTCGATATAATGTTACCTGAAATGATGAATAATTAAAAATGCACTTCTCACAGCATGTTGGTTGGTTGGTTTGTTTTATAACATATCAACCTCGGCGGGTCATTTATTGCCAACTAAATTTTATTTATTGCTGGTAATACCTTTTTCTTTCAACAATTTATTGTTTTTTTTAATATAAGTTTTGTGTCTAGTAATACTTTTTCTTTTCGAGTATCAAAATTCATTGGGATTTGTTTTTAAGGGCAGGGTCCCCAAGTCCTACCCTGTTATTTAACCCATAACCGGAATGACGGGACGGATTAATACCTTTCCTAAGGGTACCAGTGCTTAAGTGAATGCAGGGTATTCAACTGGAATTTGAACTCGGTTCACCGATTTCTCTTTCCGAGCCGATATCCACTGCACCACAACGCACATCCGTCACTAAACGGAACCCGTGGTATTCCCAAGCGGTCATCCATCTAAGTACTGACCAGGCCTCAACGTTGCTTAACTTCGGTGATCGAGCGATAACCGGTGTATTCAACGTGATATGGCCGTAAGCCCCACAGCATGTAAACATTAGCATTGCCAGATCTTAAGATGCCAATCTAAACAGACACTCTACAGCGCGTAGATTTCCCGAGGCGCAAGGAGCCCCACAGTTCTCAGCAGGCTAGGGATTGACACTATGATCACCATAGACAGTCAGTTAATTGCCATGTCTCTTTCCATGACATGACTGGCTAGGCAGAAAATTTTCCTGCTATAGGTTGCCATTTCTTTCTGCAGTAGACTGGTTGCTAACTAAGGTTATGGAACCCAATATGTCCAGGTATAATAGGAGGGAGAAGAGATGGATTAATATTGTTAACTATTTGTGCGTAAGTGAATGCAACGAACTCAACTGGAATTCGAACTCGGCTCTCCGATTTCTCATTCCAAGCAAGTAACAACTGCACCACAATGCACATTCGTAGCAAGTAGTAGGTTTTGACGAAATAGAGTTGCTAGCCTCATACACAACCGGTTTTGAATCCAGAAATGTCCTTTATCTAGCCTGGTTACCAGTTACGGCTATAATTTACTACTTAACTCATTGATGGGGGAGAAGAGATGGATTCATAATTTTCCTGCGTGTCAATAAATTTCATGAACTCGACTGAGGCTTTCCGATTTATCGTTCCACTATCCACTACACCACTCACACAAAGGGAGAAACTATTTAATCCGTGGTCTTCAGAAACGTGGGTCTCGAAGACTTTGATTGCATAATCATAATAGTTACGTAATCATATAATCCGGCAATGATTGTGTTTAATCTTTATGTCAAAATCTTATTTAACTTGGGCACTTCGATGTGGTGTAATGCTTAGCAAGTTTGTTTCGATAGCAATTTTGTCATGACTGAGTAATATACGGCCTATCACGTTGAATACATCGGTTCTCGCTCGATCACCGAAGTTAAGCAACGTTGAGGCCTGGTCAGTACTTAGATGGATGACCTCTTGGGAAAACCAGGTGCTGTAAGCGTTTAGTGACGGATGTGCGTTGTGGTGCAGTGGATATCGGCTCGGAAAGAGAAATCGGTGAGCCGAGTTCGAATTCTAGTTGAATTCCTTGCATTAACTTACGCGCAAGTAAACTTTGGGAAAGGTATGAATCTGTCTCTTCCCTCCAGTTATGGGTTAAATAATATGATAGGTTGGGTTCTATAGCCTTGGCTGGCAACCAGTCTACTGCAGAAAGTAATGGCAACCGTCTGCGGGATAATCTTCTGCCCAGTCAGTCATGTCTCTTTCGTGACATGATTGCCCAAGCGTGTATCACGTATGGCACTTAACTGACTGAATAAGTTCGATCTTTATTAGGTGCGCCATACTTTTGACCTTATGCCACATCTGAGCTATGATTAGTAAATCACAAATCTTTTTTAATTTCTGGAGAACATTTTTCAGTTAAAATCCTCTCTTTTATAATAATGACTGTTGTGTATTTATTTGTGTGTGTTTCTTTATATATACATTCTCTCCTGTCACGCTCATGGGGAGAGAGAGAGAGAGAGAGAGAGAGAGAGAGAGAGAGAGAGAGAGAGAGAGAGAGGGGGGCGGAGACAGTAGCGAGTGTAAAATGGTGTAAAATCCTTTGTTAAATAAAGACGGAAGCTGACGATGGTTCACCTGAAAACGGCCTATACTTCCGATTCACCATGAAATAACGTGTCTGTCTTAATTTTTCTTATATTTGCTCTCTCTATATTTATATGCATATGCGTTTAGAGCTCTCTTAGAGAGTTATCCTACCACTGTATGTACAGGATACGCCTTTGGATTCTTCTATACCCACACTGCATGCTGATATATATATATATATATATATATATATATATATATATATATATATATATATATATAATCATTGTCATACAGGCCTGTTTCGCTCATTAGTGTGATAGATAACCACTGCCAGGATTGAAACTCGACCGATTTGTCATCAGGTGGAGATCTTCTCCCTAAGCTATGGGCGTTAGTTAGAAAAAGACATATTTTATAGCGTGTTATTTACAGAATATAAACAATCGTCAGTAGCTTTAAACTTTCAGTTATTTGCAGCCGAAGAATATATATATATATATATATATATATATATATATATACTCAAGTGGGATAACTTGTGAGGAAAAAGCTAATAATCCTCTTATTTTTTACACACTCGTAGAAAATAAACCTCCCGGGCGACGCCGGATAGGTCTAGTAAAGGAATAGTTGTAAATGCACTTTTAAAACCATCGACTTGCTCACACAACGACAGCGGTAATGCCTTAAGTAAAGCTTCAGGCTATAGGCTTGACATTCATCTGATAAAGTTGGCAAAACTAATCAACTGTAACATTGCGTTAAAAGCTGAGAATACCGACTGCAATAATTCATCAAGTTTACATCGAGGCTGACCAGTGACTTTTAACTTTATTTTTTTAGGCAGCCGATGGCTGATCCGGAGAGTAAATCAGTCAATCTCACTTCTTCATTCGTGTATCGTGTTCCATTCTGGATGTGGGTGATAATGTCTTTCTACAATTTGCTGTCTTTTGTTGCTCTGGCGAAAACCATCCATCCATCATTGAACAGTAAATAGTAGATACTTCAAATAACTATGTGTATTGATCAGTTAACACAAATTTCGTCTAGGAAAAACGTTAATTGAATATAGAATAGGCTGCTCTAGATGTAGTTTCCACCAACATCACAAACTGCTTCTTCTTCTTCTATGTGCCCTATCCTTTCAGGACGTAGGCGATCATGGTTTTCATGTCTCTCTATCCCAGGTGACTTTTAGCACTCTTTTTCCTGTTATATCACACAACCTCGTTATGTCATCCACCTAATCAGGCCCTTCAAATATGTTATCGCTGCTTTCATCTGTCTCTTTTTCGCTATATCTCACCTATCATGTTCTCTAAGCCTTCCCTCCTCATTACATTTCTCAGGAACTTTAGCTGTCTCTTTCTGATGCTCAGTATTAATTTCCTTTTCGTTTCCCCCCTTTTCAAAACCTCATCATTGCTCACATGCTCAATTCATGATATTCGCAGCATCCTTTTGTAGAACCACATTTCAATTACTTCAAGTTGGACCATATCATCTTTGATGATATTGTCCAGCATTCACTTCCATATTGAAGAACTGACATTACATAGCAACCCAGTACTCTTGTCTGTGTTTCTAGTGAAATTTTCCTGTCTCTTAAGACTCTACTCAACTTCTGGCATGCGCCCTTCGCCATGTCAATTCTTCTTCGGATCTCAGTGTCACACTTTCCGTCTTCTGTTAGAACACTTCCCAGGTATTTAAATTTTTATATCTGCTTGATTTTAGTATCCTCCATTTATATTTGGCTGCTTACAAAACCAAAATATCAACCTGAAAACGCGAGTCTTGTTCTTAAATCGCCTCTTTAGCTGAGACTTTCATGAATATCAGGCATGGCGTCAAACCCGTTCAGAAATATCTAATCTCGGCAACGATTATGGTTCATTGAATATTATAAACTTGCGCTATAGAATCACAAGCAAAGAACTATACAAGATAACAGAATCCACCTCACTTAAGGACTTTCAACAGCAGCAACAGCTAAAATGTATAGCACATGTGACTCGAAGAAAAAATAATGACACACCACTTGGATTCAAACAAAAAGCTAGGATGGAAATTCCCGTCAATACTAGAAAGAAAGCTAACAGCCTGAGTAATCTATTTTCCTGAAAAGATTTTAAAAATTTATAGCGACAGTAACACTGGATGCTTGGTTAATGGATGCCAAACGTTTGCTTATATGGAAACAAGTAATATTATCATTGCATTTGTCCATGTTCTGTTGTTCATTCCCATAAAATAGATTAGTAGATTGCTCATTATTTTCAGTTGCTTCTCTTGCTGTCAATGAGTCTTATGAGTTTTAATTTCTCTGAGCACTCTTTTCTCCAATATATATCCCCCCAAAAGAAGTGTCTTGTTGTTCCTATATTACTTAAGACTACTTGGTTAATTCCATGTTCTGTCAATGACATTTTAGAATCTGTCAGTAGAAATAAATATGTATCGCCTCCAGTTAAGTCTCCTTTTCATCCGTAATATTATTTAGCATATAGGAGGTTAGATATTGTAATATAGCAATCTAGCCCCCACCCGAAGAAGGTTGATGCAATCGATGATATTTCCCGTCGATGAAGGGGTCAGCGAACGACAAGACAGGTGTTTGAGAAATACATCCTGTCGGCGTCTGGAGCGGATGTCGCAGGGTTATGAGTCGGGCTCGTTTGACCTTATTTCCGACAGCGGCGGAAATGACTACGGAAGTAAACAAAACAGGTGTCTCTTGGAATTACGTGGGCGTTGCGTAGGCGAGACAAAACCGGAAGGAAAAGTCCCGGTTCTAGAAGACTATAAAAAGAAATCGACACACAGATTCGCCAGTAGAGAACGGCCAGTGGAAGCAGAGAGACACCACAGGCAAGACTTACACTCCCGTCGACTCATTCTATGCGCGCTCTCACTCTTCCATTCTCTGTTCCACACAGGCTCGTCGTCAGGAATAAAAATATAATCTTATATTTTTATATATGCGTGTTCTCGTTGTTTGTCGTCGTACAGTGATATATTATATCGCAATTTAGTACTTTTTCCCTTGCTTCTTTTTTTTTTTTATTAATCGTGTCACCCCAAGCAAGGCATTCCACTGCCACTATAGCGCAGGGGGTTACATAGAGGGATTGGATATGGGAAATGTCAGAAGGAGGGTGATAGACGATTTAGGATGTACATAGGGAGAGAGTTGGAGAGAGTGGGTGTGAGTTAGTGTGTTAGGAGGTGTCTATTGACCTTACATTTAAACTCCTGGAGGTTGTAGCCGTCGGGGAAGCAAGCATGCTGTAGAGAATTCCACAGGCAGGTAGTGCGAGGAAAGAAGCTGTTGGAGTAGAAATTGCGGTTACATTTCATCGGTTTCACTGTAAAAGGGTGGGACCTAGTTGCCAATCTAGTATCTGGTGCAAATTCACATCTAGGGGGCACCAGTAATTTAAGTTCGTCAGAGCAGAAGCCATGAAAGTATTTATAGAAGAGGCACAGGGAAGCCACGTCACGCCGGTGGGAGAGATACTGCAGGCGGTCAGCCAAGTCGGTATCAATCACATTACAGATTCTTCGCTGTATTTTGTCAAGAACCCCGAGGAGAACAGAAGGGGCACCCCACGACATTTTTTAATAGCTCACTCATTTTGTGTCTTAATAGCACGCTTACTTTCTAGAAAACATATTTCATTTTTTCTATGTACCTTTCAATTCCTTTATCACACATTCTGTCGTCTGTTAGAGGAAGAGAGAGCTGATTGGTCAAAGCATTTTCAAAATGCAAATTGCAAATCAGAGATACCGAAATTAAAGAAGTAAAAAAAAATCAAATATCTGGGAAGTGCTTTAAAAAAGGATGCAATGTACGGCACTGTAATCAGAAGATCCATCTTTGGCTACTCGAAGATGCACCCAATAACTAAGCAGAATAATAAGAAAAAGAAAAAAAAACGTTTTTAGAAACAAAGGAAAAGTTATTGAACTGCTATGCGATAACTGTCTCCCTATATGGCAGTGAATGCTGGAACAATCTTCTCATAGATGGAGAAAAGATTTGAAGCAAGAGAAATGTGTTTCTATAGAAGGATGCCGAGGATACTATGAACCAATTATGTGAGAAAACGGAAACAAAAAGAAAAGGCAGTTTCTAGGACACATGAAAAGGAAAGAATGCTTGGAAAATCTGATACTCACAGGACAGATTGAATGCAAGACGGGTAGAGGAAAACAACGCATCGTAGTAAGCTTAGCGAAATTACTTCAACTGATAAAAAAAAAATGAAACTAAATATTTTTTTTAAATTTTAGGTGTAATGTTCGTACAGGAGGTGGGTGATAATTGTTCTCTTCAATTTCCTGTCCTTTGTAGCTCTTAATAAAGTTTTTTTTTTGCTGTCTTTCCTAATTTTACAAATAATAATAATAATAATAATATCAGGAATGACTCTCTAGCATTGAAAAGAAACGGTACATAGAAGAATAAGAAGAAGAAAAAGAAAAGATGGACTCTCTTCACTTAGATAGCAACCAGCATAAGAGAAGAAACACCATAAATTCAGTCAGTTAAGTGCCATACGTGATAACGCTTGGGAGATCATGTCTCGAAAGAGACATGTCTGACTGGGCAGATAATTATTCCACAGTAGGTTGCCATTGCTTTCTGCGGTAGACTGGTTGCCATCCAAATCTATGGAACCCAATCTGTCCTATTATTTAACCCATAACTGGAGGAAAGAGACGGATTAATACCATTTCCAAGGTATTTGCGCGCAAGTGAATGCAAGGAATTCAACTGGAAAACCATCGAAAAGCAACAGGAAGCCACCCCAACATCTTTCCAAAGAATTCATGTCAATTTACATCTAATAAAGAAAAGGAATCTGTGGAGACATGATTGCCTACTTTCTGAAGGGATATTGCATTTATATTTATTTAAAATCGAATTTCCGATCTACCTGTTTCTAGTTTATTGCCTTAACCCCTGCGAAAGTCCCAAAGGGCGGAAACATATCCTAATTAGTTTATGTCAAAATTTGCAAAACCCGAGGGAAACACTTTGCAAGATTGGTTTCCCTTTATCCTTTGCAAATACAATTCAGCGGTTTCATCATTTATGAAACTGTCGCTTCACATAACAATCACGACTAATGATTTCCCCTGGAAGCATTATTTAATTTTTAATCTTGACGATTATAAATTACTTTAAAACAGCTTTAGTTATTTTTAGAAGGTATGAGAAGAATACAAAACTAAAACTTTTAGTAAACCGCCTGCGTTTTGGTACCGCCATTACATAACAAAAAATCCAGCATAGTATGATTTAAAAAGGTTCAAAACTTAATAAAACGAACTTTTTCTATCAAAATGTATATAATATTATTAAGAGGAAAGATCAAAGTAAATTTTATTTATTTTATAAAATTTTTTAATCCCTTTTAACATGTTCGAAATTTTGGCAGAAAATTTTGTTTTGATTTGGCGTTAGCGTGGTCGAAAATGTTACGACTATTTTACAATTGATTACGTAATTCTTTTACGTAAGTCAATTTTTCGGTGACAAACACATTAATTTGGGAATTTTCGCAAAATTCAAATGTTTGTCGGATTTTAATGAAACTTTCAGTACTCATCCACAAATGAATAAAATTACTTTTCTTTTGGAATAATTATTTTTTTAAAATATTGACGAAAAAATATTTTTTAACTGTTACCCCCCCCCCAACCCTTCACGTAAATTCATGAAATTTTAATAAATTTAAATTTTCTGCGATTTACTTTTTTTATGAGTTAAACGCAGAACTCATCGGGAAATATAAATCATGTATTTTTTTTTATTTAAAATTATGATTCACTATACGAAAATCTGCTCCGAAGAGAAATATAAAAAATGCAATAGAACTTTGATATAATTTAATTTGATAAGCTGGAATAAATAATAAAAATTAAGGGCATTAAAGTCTGAAGAAAAAAAGAATTTTCGATTACTAATAAAATTTTAAAAGAATTGTTTTCATTTTTTTATTATAATAATTCATAAAGTTTTAAAAATATTTAAAAAATCTTTTAAAGAACTGTATGATTTTTTATTAGTTAAGAATTAATGATTATACTGCTTCTCAAAAAAAAAAAATAATAAAATTTTTTCTCCACGTATATTTTTAAAAAGAAAAAATAATAATAATTTGTGCAAATATGTTCAAATTTATAAAGTAGGATGTTCAAATTTATAAAGTACGGTGTTCTATTTGGGTTAAATTGATTTTATAAGTTAACAAGCGTTCTGGGTTGTTCCTCCTTACATAGAAAACAGAAGAAGGCACTATCATTCTTCTTACGATATTTTATTCTCTACGTTTCTAAAATTTAACAGCCTGTTTTGCGAGTAATTCCTTCAACATTTAAAGTAAGTATTTTTTTTTTCAATTCCTCAATTTTTAAATTAATTCTGACCGTAGGTGCATTAACTAATTTATGATAATTAAAAAAAAATGTATTGTAAAGTACAAGAAAATCTTAAAAAAATTAATATAAGTTCTGAAATCATGTTAAATTTTAAATTTTACTATTTAGTTCCCCCCCCACCAAAAAAGTGAATTTTAGCACGATTGGACACCATACATTGCGTCCTTGTCAACATCTCTTATCAGTCATCTGTCATCGCTTCCATGACTGACATAAAAACAGGTTACCGTAATTAATTTTTTTTTTATTGTCAATTTTCGGCAGTAAGCAATTATTAATTGATTGAAAACAGATAAAGGTAAGTTTTAAAAAATAAAATTTGACTTAAATAACGTGCCAGCGCGGTATATTTTATTTTTGCAAGATTTTTAAAAACAGAAATTTGGCTACTGTTTACGTAATGTATCAATGAATCAAAAATGGTGGTATATTTAAAAAAATTGGTAAAATTTTAAAAGTTTAGATTTAAATCAATATAATTTCAGTTAAAAATACACCAGTATGTTTTGCTTACTAGAATTATTAAATTTAATCTCTTGGCTTTCAATTAATTTTAAAGCTTATTTATTTTTAAAATTTAAATTTAAATTTAGGCATCGAAAATGAGTGGAGGTACCTAATTTTGACTGAAAATGAATCCTGTAAATAAACACCAATAGAAACGTCTATTGTCTTCAACTTATACAGCGATGTGATCATGAGAGAAACAGAAGTTCTACTTGGATTTTTATTAATGGTGGACACGATCTTAACAGTATACGAATATATGAGCGACATAATATTGATAGCGGACATTGAAAGGAAACCACAGGAATTCCAAGAGAAGGTAAAAAATAATAATAAAAAAAGACTAAGTATAAATTGTAACTAGACTGAATATAGAGAGAGTGCGAGAGATAAATTGTCGCTAAAATGATGCAAAAAAAAAAAATGAAAATAACACTGACATCTCATTTTTAACAGATATATTTACGAAAATTACACAAAAATATCTTGAAATATGAAAGAATAAATTTATTCAATTAAATCCCCAAGACGACTTCAGAATCTCCCTCATCTCTTATATACAGTCTCCTTGTTGGTGAATACTGTCATAATATTTGCCTTCCGTTCATCTTTGGTGTTACAAGAAGTTGTGTTGGTCTCTTTGCTCAACTGCACTCAACACATAATAATCAAGGTAACTGCAATCGGTGGAGTTGGGTGCCCGGATGCAAGGCGTGATGTGGTCATGACTGGGTTCTCCTGCTTGTGTGGCTTGGTGCAGGATCTTTATTACAAGACAGGATTGTCCAGCAGCCATCCTTTTAGCCCATGATAGTACTATCACCTCAAGGCACTTGATGTAGGCCTCTGTGTGAATATGAGGCTTCTGATGTAGGCCTCTGTGTGATGTAGGCCTCTGTGTGAATATGAGGCCCTGTGAGAAGATGAATGGAGGGATAACCTCTGTATCATTAGTGATCACCCCAAACACAATTATGCTGACTGGATATATAATCTAACTCTTTCCAAATCCTCTGCATTGTCCACAAATTGAAGCCCAAACACTCTAAAATGTTCGTATTGAAGTCTTAGACGCAAATGCAAAGCAGTACAGTACGCCGTTTCCAAATTCTGGTAGAGTGAATTGAGTGATATCTGGATTTGCGTTGTAGTGCAGTGGGTATCGGCTTGGAACGAGAAATCAGGGAACCGAGTTCGAATTCCAGTTGATATTCCTTGCGTTCACTTACGCGCAAATACCCCTAGGAAAAGTATTAATCCGTTTCTTCCCTTTAGCTATGGGTTAATTAAAAGGACAGATTGGGTTTTATAGCCTTGGTGAGCAACCAGTCTACCGCAGAAAGTAAGGGCAACCTACTGCGGGAAAATCTTCTGCCCAGTCAATCATGCCTCCTTCAAGACATGACCGCCCAAGCGTGTATCATGTATGGCCCTTAACTGACTGACTGAATTGTGTCATAATGTTTTTTTCTCACAGACAGTGCCTAACTGACCCCATTATACTGTTCAGTCTATTAACTCTTAAACAATACACAAGTACAAAATTAAAAACATGAAATGGTGACATTTTACTCAAAAATCGGAATCAAGCAAGTCAAGAAGTTTCAATATTTGGGAAGGGTTCTAACAGGCGATGAAAATGCTGATACTAAAATCCAAAAGGCGCAATGGATAAGCAAAAGATGCCTTCTGGTAACCAAACAACGTACGTAGAAACAAGAAAAGTGTGCTGAAATGTTATGTGATATCAATCTTCAGAGAATACTGAAGAATTCATCATAGATGAAGAGAAGAATAGGATTAATAGAAACCTGGTTCTACATGAGTATACTGAGAATACCATGAACGGTTCCCGTAATCAACGAGGAGATTTTAAGGAAAATGGAAACAAAAAGAACATTATTATTCAGAATCAGATGAAGTTTCTGGGACACATAATGAGGAAAGAAGGCTAGTAAAATTTGACATTCACAAGACATGAAAAATATAAAAAAAGGACAGTAAAAACAGAGGGCCATCTATTAATGAGATTATTTGAACAAGTTTGCTGAAAACATAAATATTATTAAGAAATGCAAAGGATAGGAAGTTATGAAGAGCCATGATAATTCACCTCCTGAAGAGATACGGTACATAGCATAAGAAGATTACTATAATTTGAACGCACAAAAGAAAGTTGAAAACAGGAAGTTGAATACGGGAAGTTTGAAATAAAGCGAGGAGGGAGTTAAGACTTGCGAAATATTATTTCACATAATTTTATGCGGGTTTGTTTGAGCCCCAAATGAACTTTCTAATGTGTTACGGTCATTATTCCAGATCTTTCATTTAGAACCTTTCTCGTTCTGGATTTGATGCTACAACCATCTTTTCTTCTTGACACAATCGGCAGACATCACTGTTGCATTAAGGATTGGCTTTTGTTAATATAGTCTAGTTTACATTAGGTTTATTTTTTTTAAAATTTCCACACATGTTTAGCTTGTTTGGTACAATTCATAAGATTTCTAGCTTTAATGATGATGATAATGATATATATATATCGGGGTTCTTGACAAAATCCAACGGAGAATCATTGATGTGATCGATGCTGACTTGGCGGCTCAGATGCAGTCATTTTCTCACCGTGTAATGTGACTATAAATACTTTCACGGCTTCTCCTCTGATGAACTTAGCTCACTGGTGCCCCCTATGTATGAATTTACTCAAGCTACTAGAATAGCAATTAGGTCCCACCCTTTTACAGTGAAACCAATAAAATGTAACGGCAACTTCTCTTCAGCTTCTTTTCTCGCACTTCCCGCCTGTGGAATTCCTTTCCGTATACTTGCTTCCCCAACAGCTACAATATCCAAGAATTTAAATGTAAAGCCAATAGTCATCTCACTGACACGCATCCTTTCTCTCATGGTCTTTTCTCCGTCCACTCCACTCTCATCACACCAGTATTCTCATCCTTCTCTTACCCACTTCTTGACACCCCCTATAATCTGTCACTCTTTCTCTCTCATCACTTTCCTTCTATGTAACCCCCTGTGCACCAGTGGCGGTGAGGCTGGCTTGCTTGGGGTGAAATTATTAATATATATATATATATATATATATATATATATATATATATAGTACACTAAATCTAAAATTGAGCCAAACACCGACCGCGGTTTCACACAACAGATCGTCAGGAGCCTGGCTCTGACGATTGAGCCAAACACCGACCGCGGTTTCACACAACAGATCGTCAGGAGCCTGGCTCTGACGATTGAGCCAAACACCGACCGCGGTTTCACACAACGGATTAGTGTACTATATATATATATATATATATATATATATATATATATATATATGTATCGTACACTAAATCTAAAATTGAGCCAAGCACCGACCGCGGTTTCACACAACGGATCGTCAGGGCCAGGCTCCTGACGATCCGTTGTGTGAAACCGCGGTCGGTGTTTGGCTCAATTTTAGATTTAGTGTACTGTATTTTTTGCACTACTTTCGTACTTTCGTACTTGCGTATAGAGAACTTTACTGTTAAGGTTTCGTCTTTGGTTTTTTTTTCTTTTAAATAAGCACTTGACGCATTGTTCTTGTGCACGGTTTGTTTCTTTTTTTCCGCCATTATTTAACCTACGAGGTAGTCCTCGTTGGGTTATTTGACGATTTAAGTTACTGTTAGGTTGCATTGGTTTTTTCGGACATTTAGTCTGTAATTATTAGTGCTGCTTTATTGCAATTAATTATATTAATATATATATATATATATATATATATATATATATATGTGTGTGTGTGTGTGTGTGTGTGTGTGTGTGTGTGTGTGTGAGTGTGAAATGACCGGCTATCTGCTAAGGTGACAATTGCAGTTATCTGCTCAGGAACATTTGTGTTTTTCAAAGAACCACGCAGCACACATGTAGTTTATACTGCAACTGTGCTGAGAGAACTTAGTTTCTAGTGGGAGTGAGCGCTTAATCTAGCAGAATCAGTAGTTTTAACAACATCAAATCTCCCAAACCCTCGGTCACAATGACAAACCCTCGCGCAATGACAACCGTCGAAGGCTTTCAATTTCACTCACAAGGCTTGAATCAACACTTGGTGTGGTTTTCAGACACTTTCCTAAGGTGACGCACACTAGGATCACCTTCCAAGACCAATAATATTAACTGTATATTTTACTAGAAAATCGACTTTGGTGAGATTCGAACCTAGATTTTATGGTCGGAAAGCGAATGTTCCAACCAGTAGGCTACACATAACAAATCGCGCTTCTCTATATCATTAGGCGTTAGGTGTATCGAATAGATTATTTTATAAAGACATTTGAAACGGCATTTTTTAATGTAATTTCCCGGTCACGACTCTCCACAGTTTACTTTAATTTACTATCTGGGGATTGTCATACATTCTTGGGAAATATACCAAAACGCTATTCGTTGCCTACTCTGAGTTCTCTAGTATTCAGCCTTTTTCTACTGGTATAATGGTTAGAATGAAACGGTTAGAACCTCCAGTCAACTATATTTATTTAACTACTGGATGGAGAGAGATGAGACGGATTCATGCCTTTCCTGACGGAAAGGGTAAGAAAGTGAATGCAAGAGACTACTAGGTCGAAATTGGAACTCGGCTAAGTTGCCTTTCTGAGACAATATACTTTTGCAGGGCAAGAAAAATTTATGAAGATTGACTAACATTTTACATGTTTGAGAGAAAAGTGACGGGTTCACACACACACACACACACACACACACACACACACACACACATATATATATATATATATATATATATATATACAGAGTGTTCATAAAGTCCGTATGCATTTTAAAAATGTACAACTTTATTTGTATTTGTGATAGAAATAATCTGTAAAACATGTTATAAAGTTTAATGTACTTAGTTTTAAGTATAGTTATTGAATAATTCTTTACCACAAAATTTGCAGCAATTTTTAGATGAGTAAACAGATGGATCGGAAGGGGTCGCCATTTTATTAGCCTCCATGTTCGCCAGGTTTGACTCCATTAGTTTGTTTTATGGGGACATGTGAAAACAATTGTGCATGCAACCAAACCTAGTTCATTAGAAGATTTGAAAGCTGAAATAAGTGGTTTCAAGAATTACTGTAAATCCCTTGGCAAATGTTTTCCGTGAACTGCAAAATCGTATTACCTTTTGTATTGCTAATGATGAAGGACATGTCGAAACTTAAATAAAATTTCAGTAAAACCTTAAAAAATATAGATTTACTTCTTTCTAATCCTTTTTAGAAACTATTTCTATTGCAAATGCAAATCAAGTTATAAATTTTTTAAAGTGCACACAGACTTTATGGACACCTTAAATATATGTATATATATATGAGAAAAAGGAAATTAAGCAAAATCAATTTATAGAAATCATTACTTAAAGTGTATTAGTGTAAATCCCACATCGTTGTTTCAGCTGGCATTTTTTCGAGTTATTGGTTTTCGAAAATAAATTACATTGGGAATTTCTTTGGCCTGGACACATCTTGTTTGCATCAAATCAGCGGTAAAATAAAATAATTAAGAAAATAAAAAAGACAGAAATAAAAAATGGCGATAGCCGACAAGAGAAATTAATCGGAAATGGGAAAGTTAATCTGTACTTTCCTTGAGGTGCTGTACACACACAAAAGAAACTAACTCTAGACATTTTATGATCGTTTCATGTAAAGGTAGCCGGGCAATTTAATGCTGAAATTAGATGAGAGAACGCCACTAGAGAAAAGCGAAGAGGGAAAGGATTTAGCCGGAGACATCAGAAATACACCAAAACATCAAAGCCAAATGCTTTATTAATATACGGATTAAGAAAATGCTATCATCACCATGTCCACCATATATTTAGGCTTATGTTAAACTTAATAAATGACAAGAGAATAGGCGGCTGTTACTGGGACATTGTTAGAAAGCAAGTTTAGCATATTTCCTGAGTCACTCAATAACTCAATAACTGGTCTCTCTCTTTTTTTTTTAATCAAATGGAAGAAAAACCTACTTGTAAAGAATCAAAAACTTGTATCTTGAAAAACCAACTTGTAATAAACTAAAAAACGAAGCAAGTAATTTCAAATTTGTAACTTTGTCAACCAAGTTTGTAATAACTAAGAAAAAAAAAAAAGAAAACACCAAAAAACAAAAAAAAAAGAGAGTTTTCTCATCTTCGAAAAAAACATGAATTACCTTCAATTACAATAAATAGTTGTACCCTTCACAATAACCGAAGTGGAATCGGCAATGTCCAAATTGAGGAGAAACAAAGCAGCAGGACCCGACAGGATTGTAATAGAGATGTTGATGTCCTTACAAGACTTTGGTGTAGACAGGCTCATAGAAATAATCTAAACTTATTTATAAATGGAACTTTGTGTGTGTGTATGTGTGTTTGTTTGTGTGTGTGTGTGTGTGTGTGTGTGTGTGTGTGTATGTGTGTCCGTTAACTATAGACTCCGAAACGGCTGAACCGATTTTCTTGAAAATTTACACAGTTGTACTATAAGCATCTGCGAGTGTTCTTAGCTAGGTTTTGTGTCGAGGTACCCACGATAAATATCGAAAATCGATAATCGAAAAAGTCGGGTTATAGAATGAGTTGTCTGATTTTAATCAAATTTGATACACTCATGGACAAAGACATAAGTAACAATATTCAGAAGTTTCAAGGTTACAGTTCTTACAATAGTGCAGAAAATCGATAATATATATATATAGGCAAGGTGTTTGTGTGTGTGTCTGTTTATCTGTCTGTATGTTCTTTATACAAATCTACAATTTTTATCCGATTCTCACCAAATTTTACACAAATATTCTTTAGGCTGAGTCTGAGCTCCAGGACCATGGATTAGTTTTAAAGCTTTCATTACACCCGAGCAACGCCGAGCAATACTGCTAGTAAACAATATGTACCACGGCGGTAATATACCGGAGGACCTAAGCAGATCAACTTTCATAACGCTTACCTTAGAAGCCAGGTGCAAAGGAATGTGAACTCTCCTGAACAATCAGCTTAATAAGCCACCTAACAAAACTCATCGTCCGGGGTCTGATGAACAGAGCGCGCCGGGATAGGGCAAGAACAGTTTGTCTTCGTTAAAGATACCGGAACAAGTAATGCGATATTCATGCTTAGGATTCTGCCTGAAAAGCAATACAAATGCAGAAGGACTTTTATCTGTGCTTTATAGACTACACAAAAGTGTTTGACAAAGTACGCCACAAAGATTTGATGGAGAAGCTCGACAACCTCGACATTTTCTGAAAAGACGTTAGGATAATCAAGACTCTATATTGGTAGCAAATCGTTTGCGTATGGATAGGATGTGAATTCAGCAGGTATTTTTTTTTTTAATCATTTCACCCCGAGCAAGGCGGAAACGCCGCTGATGTGCAGGGGGTTACATAAATGTAAAAAATTAATTAGAAAAGAGTGAGGAGTACAAGCTAGTTAGAAAGGAACAATAGAAAGCTGAGAAAGAAGTTGCGATGACAGATACATAGGAGGAGAGAAAGGGAAGGTTATACAGGGGAGGGGAGAGAGCTAGAGGCCAGTGGTTAGTAGATGAGTATTAACTTTGCATTTAAATTTCTGGAGGTTGTAGCCGTCAGGAAAGCAAGAATACGGGAGTGAGTTCCACAGGCGGGAAGTGCGAGAGAGGAAGCTGCAGGAGTAGAATTGTCGTCTGCATTTGGCTAACCTGACTGTGAATGGGTGGGACCCAGTTGCCAGTCTGGTTGCACGGGTAAACACCTGTTGAGGAGGCATCAGTGACTTAAGCTCATCCGAGCAGAAGCCATGAAAATATTTATAGAAGAGACAGAGGGAGGCCACATTTCGACGATGGGAAAGTGGCTGCAGTCGAGTCGCCAGATCAGTACCTATCACATTACAGACTCTCCTTTGGAGCTTGTCAAGAACACTGAGGAGAACGGCAGGGGCACCTGACCATAAATGGCAGCAGTACTCTATGCACGGACGGACGGTTGACTTGTATATATGCAGGATGGATTCAGGTGGAAAAAACATCCTGGATCGACATAGTAACCCAACTTCTTAGCAGTAGATTTTGCTATGGATTCAATATAGTGGTTCCATTTGAGGTCTGAGGACAGGGTAATTCCGAGGAGGCGTAGTGTATTACTCTCCGGGAGAATCACCTGGTCCATGCTTATGGGAGGCAGAAGAGGTTGTTTGTAATGGTTGACAGACAAGAGCTTGGTCTTAGAGGAATTGAAGTTGACAAACCACTTCTTGCCCCAGTTCACCACAGTGTGTAAATCCCGCTCAAGGTCAGCAGCGAGATTATGTCTGTCCACCACGACAGGTTTCTTACTGGAGCGGGAGTATATTGTAGTGTCATCTGCGTAGATGCCTACTTGGGTCTTGATCTCATCTGGGAGGTCGTTGATGAAAATAAGGAAGAGCATCGGGCCCAGGATAGAGCCCTGTGGGACACCAGCATTCGTGCTGTAGGACAAAGAGGCACGCCCATTCAGAACGACCTTCATTTTGCGGTTATTTAAGAAAGATACAAAAATAGAAAGGGGAGTAAGACAAGGATGTCTTTTCTCACCGGATCTGTTCAACATATACAGCGAAAGAATTCTGAGAGAAATAAAAAGCCTTGCCGGGATTCGTCATTGGCGGCTACAATCTCAACAATGTAAGATACGCGGGTGACAAGATGCTGATAGCAAACACAGAAAGGAAAATGCAGGACATTTTACAAATGGTAGGAAAAGAAAGCGAGAAGAAAGGAGTGACTATAGACTTCAAGAAAACTGGATGTATAGTCATCAGCAAAATGAAAACTCCAACATGCCAACTACAGGTTGGAGAAACTAAAATATATCAATTCAAGAAACTTAAATACCTGGGAAGTGTTCTGACAGAGGATGGAAAGACCGACATTGAGATCCAAAGACGCATTGGCATGACTAAGGACGCATTTCAAACGCTAACCAGAGTTTGAGAGACAGAAAAAAATCTCATTGGAAACAAAGAAGAGTGCTAGATTGCTAGCTGTCCTTCTGTATGGAAGTGAATGTTAGACGATCTCACCAAGGATAAAGAAGAGGCTTCAGGCAGCAGAATTGTGGTTTTACAAAAGGATGCCGAGGATAGCATAGGTTAATCACGTGAGCAACGATGAGGTGTTGGGGAGGGTGCAAACGAGAAGAAAACTTATTAACATCAAGAAGACAGAGATGAGGTTCCTGGGACACGTCATACTGTCAGGACGAATAGAAGGAAAGAGAGGCAGAAGAAAGCAGCTCGAGGCATACTTGAGAGGCCTTAACAAATGGATGGAGGAACGGTTTTTGGGAGGGATACCACAAGGGAAAATATTGAGAGCGACAAAAGAAAGAGCCAAGTGGATGTCCATGATCGCCTATGTCCTCAAGAGATACAGCACACAAAGATAAAGAAGTTGTATCCTTAAAGAGACCCCCTGCGTCTATTGGGGCTCAGATTTTCACAGACCTCAAGTGGAACTTTTATATTCGATCCTAAATGGTTGAGATGGTGGAAAAATTAACAGCTCTTTACACCGCTTCAGAAAGAATCTGCCATGTTCTATCATTACAAAAGTCATATCAGAAAATAAGCTGAGAAAAGTACTAACACACAGGAAAATTTCACTAGAAACAAAGAAAAGAGTGCTGGATTGCTATGTGATGTCAGTTCTTCAATACGGCAGTGAATGCTGGACAATATCATCGAAAATGAGGACAAAACTTGAAGTAGCGGAAATGTGGTTTTACAGAAGGATGCTGCGGATATCGTGGACTGAGCATGCAAGCAACGATGAGGTGTTGGAAAGAATGGCAACAAAAAGGAAATTAATACTGAGCATCAAGAAGAGACAAATGAAGTTCCTGGGACATGCAATAAGGAAGGAGAGCTTGGAGAATCTGATACTGACTGGCCAGATAGAAGGAAAAAGAGACAGAGGAAGGCAGTGGATAACATATTTGCAGGGCCTGATCAGGTGGATGACGGAACGGGGGTTTCGAGGTGTAACAGGAGCAAACATACTAAGATCCACAAGGGATAGGGAGACATGGAGAACCATGATCGCCTACGTCCTGAAGGGACCGGGCACATAGAAGAAGAAGAATATTTGGCCGTAAGCCGCCTAGTCCTCACTTTCTAGTCTTGATAAAAATCAAAAGCGCCTTCGCAGCCTTGTGAGTGACACTATACAACTCTTTTCCCACCGACGAAACGTCGCATGCCTCTCGATTGTCTCTCGCTCTTTTCATGGGAAATCTTTTGACGAACTCTTCATTCGTTAGTTCCACCAATGCCGATCGTTATATCTAAGACCAGCCATGCCACTTACATCATCCGAACTTGCTCCGCATTCCATTAGTAAAAAGGACGTTTTATTCGAACAGTTTATTCCCAAGAGCGGCTGCTCTGTGAACGCTACTCTGATCGCTATAATTCTAACCTCTTCGAGCCAAGGCAAACCGTTATCGCTCCTACATTTCCTAACAATCTGCACGTTTTATTTCCTAATATTAGGTTCATCTGACAACATAATTCATTAACTATTGTGGAGTAGTTTTCGCACTGAAAGTTATAATCGTGCTATGTCGGTTGCTAATCGACTTAGCGTACACAAAATGTTAGGAACTTGGTAATCTCCCACTGAAAGCTGACTCTGTAGTATTCGGCTAACTGCCGACTAATATCAAATGCCCAGTAGTTCTACTGAACTCCAATAGAAGTCCACTGAATTTCCCAAGAAATCTTATTAATATAGGAGGGAGAGTCTATTATCTGAGGAATAGGTGTGTTTCCCCATAACAGTAACATTTTCATTTGATTAAGCTCTCTCGCCTTCTTAACGATTGAACAATAGTGGAAAAAGCTAAATATCTACTCTTCGTATCCAAGAGTGCCTGCTCTAATAGAAAAAATGTTAGACTTTTTGCTTATTCAATGAGTTTAATCGATATGGCATATTCTATGTCTAGCGATGAACTATTGTTTTCATTTTTATTATTGTACATGTCTTTATTGATACAGCGTTTCTGCAAAGAAACCCTGGCCAACTTCAGGTGTTGTTCTTTCTTGCTAAAAGAGTGATTCCGATATTGAATTTACGATCAATAAATGAAACACAAGTTGAGTGTCTTTTATCTGAAATTTCATATCCGAAAATCTCCAAAATCCAAATGTTTTCTAGCTGATGAAATCCTATGTAACGTGCAATTGTTATAAGTAACATCATCTGCCCTGAATGGGGATTCTTCAGCCAAACTACGCAGCCTACGTTGGTGCCATTTTTTTATTTTGGTTTTTGTTAGTAATCATCACAGCAACAGCTTTGTCCATAGATTATTTACCAGGTGTTTCGGGCTCAGTAAAGATGTTGCAAATGTTAAAAAGTTTTTTTTTACAGACGATAGGGTCGTTGATTATCTATATTCCACTGGGAGCAATGAGTTTAAAAGTAGAAGAAAAAAAAAGAAAAATGTCCTGCAGATACCCATATGGGCTGTGAAACAAAAGAAAGCATTCATGCTTATTATTTTGTACACATAAAGAAAGTACAAAATATTTTTACGCGAAATCTTAACTTCACCATTTAAAAATTGAGCATTACATGACTAACATTATTATCTGTGTATGTATTGATTTATTATAGAAAACTACAATCTTGGCACAAGGCTCTAAGTTTTTTTAAACCGAAGCTGGTCATCAGTAACTATCCTATACCCAGCTAATCAGAAACACGACCCAATCATTCCATACAATTTTTTCATACACCATAAAGACTCATCCATGGTCAAGCATTCCACCATATAAAAGCATTCCACCATATACCACTACAATTTTGGCACAAGGCCTAAGTTCTTTTTTGGAAAAACTGAGGCTGGTCATCAGTAACTATCCTATACCTAGCTAATCAGAAACAAAACCCAATCATTCTAATCAATTTTTCCATACACCATAAAGACCCATCCAGGGTCAAGCATTCCACCATATACCAAAATACCTCAGGGTGCCTAAAAATAATCCCTACATGAATTTTTTTTAAAATTATTTTTTTACAATTTCTGTTTTTAAACAAAATATTCATATAAAAATTTATAAAAATTTTTCACGTGTATTGTGATGAAAGGGGATAGGCAATGAAACCAGAAATGCAATCAAAACAGTTTTAATATACAGATATAAATAAATTGATGTTAGTTGGACCTGTCCAACCCACAAAATTAAGAGGCCGCTGAATTCTGTCTTTCAAACAAAATCAAGAAGCTCTCTTGCTAAGGGAGATGGGGAGAACACAAAAGAAAAAATTAAATATGGCTTGGGGAAATAAAAATTCTGACCCAGTCGAGATGAAACAACGGGATTCAAAAAAAGGGTATTTGCATTAGCTGTGTTATGAAATGCAAAGAGATATCTTGTTAATGCATGAGTTATATTCCCAAGCTGTCTGATTTTATGAGTGCTATATACAAATTAAATAGCCTTTATTCCAGACCCCAAAGAAATCTGAAAACTGAAGCACTTCCGGTCTGAAGAATTTCGGATAAAAGATTCTCAAACTGTAACACAGGCAGGTTTAGCTAACCTCTAATAGAGTACAAATTCCAGTTGAATTTGTTGCATTCATTTACGCGCAAATACCCTTGGGAAAAGTGTTGATCTGTCGCTTCTTCCTCTAGCTATGGGTTAAATAGCAGGACAGATTTGGTTTTATAGCCATAGTTGGCAACCAGTCTATCGTAGAAAGTAATGGCAACTTACTTTGAAAAAATCTGCTCAGTCATTTATGTCTTTTTCGAGACATGATCGCCCAAGCGTGTATCACGTATGGCATTTAACTGATACATTTATGCTCAGTGTTGCATTTTTGGAGCTTTGTATGTTTGGCTATCAAGGCAGGGCCATACAGAGTTTTGATAATTTTTTATTTTTCAGATGAATACACTCACAATCAGAAAGAGATAACTGAAATTTCTTGGACACATAATGAGGAAGTGGGTTTAGAGAATATAACCTCATTGGACATATCAAGGGCAAGAGAGATACGGGAAGGCAGTATTTGTTTGAATGGATGACAGAACAGTGGGAAAGAAACACTGCTAAGAGTCTCATAGGATAAGAAGCTGTGGAGAGCTATTATCACTCACGATCTGAAGGGAAACGACACATATAAGAACTGTTAATATAATTTAACTATTGTTCTCAACTTGGTGGCTAGAGATTTTATTATAGAAATGACATTTCGACCAAGTTGCCTCTGGTCATTATCAGGTGCCCATTGATTGGGCCAATATGAGATATGGTTATTTTTTAAAAATCGTGTCGCCCCAAGCAAGGCATTTTACTACCACTGTTGTGCGGGGGGTTACATAGGAGGAATGTTATGAGGAGTGAGAGGTTGCAGGGGGTGTCAGGAAGAGAGTAGGAGAAAATTAAGAGAATACTGATGAGAGTAGGGTGGACGAAGAAATAAGCATGTAAGTTAGTGAGACAGGAGATGACTATTGACTTTACATTTAAATTCTTGGACATGATAACTGTCGGGAAAGCAAGCGTGAGGAAGAGAATTCCACAGGCGGGAAGTGCGAGAAATAAAGCTGCTGGAGTAGAATTTGCGTTTATAATTTATTGATTTCACAGTAAAAGGGTGGGACGTATTTGCTAATCTTGTGGCTCGAAGAAATTCACATATAGGGAGTACCAGTGAGCTAAGTTCATCGGAGCAGAAGCCGTGAAAGTATTTGTAGAAGAGACACAGGGAAGCCACACTGCGTCGGTGAGAAAGCGACTGTATCCTAGATGCCAAATCGGGATCGATCACATTACAGATTCTCCGTTGGATTTGGTGGTCGAGGACACCTAAGTGGATAGCAGGAGTACCCACCAGATATGGCAGCGATATTCAATACACGGGCGGATGGTAGATTTGTATATGTGCAGGATTGTTTCGGACGGGAAAAACTTCCTGACCCTACGCAGAGAACCGACTTTCTCAGCAGCGGATTTAGCTATAGATTCTATATAGTTATTCCACTTGAGGTCTGAGGTGAGAGTTAATCTGAGGAGACGCGGTGTTTTACTTTCAGGGAGAGAAGCCTGATCCATGTTAATGGGCGAGAGCAACGATTGTCTGTGGTGGTTATTAGATAGCAGCTTTGTTTTGGAAGCATTAAAATTCACGAGCTATTTTTTAATTCACGAGCCATTTTTTACCCCAGTCCACCACGGATTGGAGGTCCTTTTCAAGCTCGGCAGCGAGGTTTGCTTTTTTAGCCTCGGTAGATTTTTGATCGAGACGAGAGTAAACCGTAGTGTTGCCAGCATATATGCCCACTTGGGACCTTATTACATCAGGGAGATCGTTAATATAGATAAGGAAAATCTTTTGATTAATATGTTATTTTGTCTGTGTGATGCTAGTTGTTTGTTCGAATAAATTAAATGATGTTATCCATTTCTCATCTCGAAAATGAAATACATAAATAAATTCTTCTATGTGCCGTGTCCCTTCAAGACGTGTGTTCATGGTTCTCAACAACTTCTTAAACTTTGTAGCTCTTTGTAATGTATGAGTGGGGAGATTTGTAAGAATACATATACCTACACAAAATCCATCCACAGTAACACCGCTAATTTCTTCTTCTTCTTCTTCTTCTTCTTCTTCTTCTTCTATGTGCCGTGTCTTTTCAGAACGTAGACGATCATGGCCCTTCACATCTACCTGTCCCTTGTAGTTCTTAACAACCCTTTTCCTGTTATACCACTCAAACCCCGCTCCGTCATCCAGCTGCTCAAGTATATCAAGTATCTCATGCCTTGATTTCCTTTGTCTCTCTTTCCCTCAAATTCTCCAAGCCGTCCTCCCTGATTACATGGCCTAAAAACTTCAACTGTCTTTACTTAATGCTAAGTATCATTTTTTTCGTGTTCATCCTCTCCAAAACCTCATCGTTGCTCCCATGTTCTGTCCATGTTGTCCCCAGCATCCTTCAATTGCTTGTAGCCTTTTTTTTATTTGATGAGATTGTCCAGCATTCGCTGCCATATTGAAAGACAGATATTACATAATAGTCCAGTACTCTCTTCTTTGTTTTCAGCAAACTCTTCCAGTCTCTCAATACTCAACTCCGCTTTTGCAATGCATCCTTGGTCATATCAATACGCCTACGGATCTCAGTGTCGCACTTCCCGTCCTCTGTTAGGACACTTCCCAGGTATTTAAATTTCTGTACCTACTTCATTGTAATCACCTCTACTTAGAATTGGCATCTTGGGCTCCTCTTCTAACTGATTACCATGTATTCAGTTTTCTTTTAGTTTACATGTAGCCCTTTTTTCCATTTTCTGTAAGTACTTCGTGTAGGAGGTCTTGTATTTTACTTTCTGTGTCTGCTAATCCTATATTTTTCAGATTGAGGCGACCAATGACGAATCCTGGAAGGGCTTCTAGCGCTCTCAGAAACGTCTCGCTTTGTAGGTTAAAAAGATCCGGTGAGAAGACACACACTTTTCTTACACCCCTTTCTATTCATTCTGCTGAACACGTTTCCTGTACGCATGCTGACCGTTTGTTGCCACCACAGGTTTTCGATTACTACAATGTCCTTCACGAATATATCAAGTTTGCCGAGCGGTTGCATCAGAACTTCGTGGCGTATTTTGTCGAATGCCTTCGCGTAATCTATCGAACACAAGTACACGTTCTTCTGCATTTTTATCGCCCTTTCTGACAGTATTTTAAGCATAAATATCGCGTTCCAGTGTCCTTGACGAAACCCATTGTTCTTGTTCTATTTCTGGTCCGATTCCGCTGCGCGCTCTATTCATCAGGGTTCGGATGATGAATTTTATTACGTGACTCATTTCTTCTTCTTTTATGTACCTTGTCCCTTCAGGAGGTAAGCGATCATGGCCTTCCACATCTCCCTATCCCTGGTGGCTCTTAGCACGCTTTCTCCTGTAACGTTTCTCAGCCCTCGTTCTGTCATTCACCTGTTCAGGCCCTGCAAATATGTTATCCGCTGCTTTCCTCTGTCTCTTTTCCCCTCTATCTGGCCTGTTAGTATCAGGTTCTTCAAGCTCTCCTTCCTCATTGCATGTCCCAGGAACTTTAGTTGTCTCTTCCTGATGCTCAATATTAATTTCCTTTTCGTTTCCATCATTTCTAAGACCTCGTCATTGCTCACATGCTCGGTCCACGATATCCGCAGCATCCTTCTGTAGAACCAAATTTCAGCTGCTTCAAGTTTTCCCTTCATCTTTGTTGATATTGTCCAACATTCGCTACCATATTGAAGAACTGACATCACATAGCAATCCAGTACTCTCTTCTTTGTTTCTAGTGAATGTTTTCTGTGTCTTAATACTTTACTCAGCTTCTGGAAAAACTTATATCTCGAAACGAGGAAGATGTTCTTCGCTAATGAAGTAACAGACGGCTAGCTTTAAACAGGTTGTAGTATTATTTATTTATTTAATTTTTAGTCACCTCGTGGTAAAATGAACTTAAATTCCTGATTAGGGATAGCTTTTTCTTCGACTCTGTGACGCACACTTTACTTCCCCTCACCCTGTCTATTGGACGTATGCTATATCATTCTCTCTTCTTTTCTATCCTTCTCTCTACCTTCTCTTGGACGTTTGCTCTGGCCACTTGACAATCGACTACTTCCATCGTAACCGAAAAGAGCCGAAATGTATCCGCCATAATTGTCTCCCGAAATTTCACTCGTCTTCGATTCTGGTTGACTGGTAAGCGTGCTGGATAATTCTTGTTTTTTTTTTATTGTTACTAATTTAAATAAGGAAATGTATTTATCTATTTACTTTTACTGCACATTTGTCTTCCGGCATCTAGCAGTGGTTAAATAAAAAAAATGTTTTTGATTTCTTTCAGTTAAAAAATGAGAACGATGTTTCCCGTTGAAGACTGTGCATTCGAGGTATCCTCTCGGGTTAAGCCTGGCATCGATGCTTTCATCTCAGCCAGGAAGTTGCAGCTTAAATCCTATTCGTTTCCCTGGTTCTCGCCCGCTTGCTCGACCGCCATTGCTCACCGGAATCACTTCTTTCGGCTTTATAGGAGCATAACAGGCGGACCATAACAGGCGCCTTTTTGCCTTTGCTCGTAATGAATGCAAAAAGATACTTAATGAAGCTAAGATGTTGTTTACTGCCACAATGAAGTAGCGCATAGCATCCCGTAAGTTCAGCTCGAAAGACTACTGGCGACTCAGTAAAAGAGTGCTTAACCCTCAATACCCATCTAATCAATGAATTTGAGGCCCCCATCTCTTCAGTGGACAAAGCTGAGTGCTTTGCTCGCAGATTCTTCAATTCATCACTGGATTCATCTGGAGTATCAACACCCGACTTCCAACCTAGAAATGAGGCCCAACTGAATGACGTCCACATCAATCTCAAAGCTTGATCCGCATAAAGCGAGCTGGGGTGACGGAATCCCAATCATAGTTTTGAAGAAATGTACACCGGAACTCGCCTATGTCCTCTCTAAACTCTACAACTACTGTCTATCCGCTTCCTGCTTTCCCTGCCTGTTGGAAGTCTTCCTCTGTAGTTAATATATTTAAGAATACTGAAAAATCCTCGGACCCGGCTAATTACCGCCTCTTATCAGCCTCATACCGATTTTTGGCAAAGTGTTCGAAGTGGTTCAGCATCTCACATCCCGCAGAGTCTTCTCGGACAAACAGTATGGTTTCCGCTTTACCAGGTCTACTGCTGATATGCTAACCGCCATCACTGAGTATATATACCAGGATCTCGACAAGAATGGCGAAGCTCTAACTGTTGGTCTGGATATTTCCAAAGCGTTTGACATGCGGCCTTCTACGCAGCTGCGGAGCCATGGTATAACTGGACAGTTGTTTGAGCTAATCCAGTCATTCCTCTCAAAACGCACAATGAAGATAGTATTAAACGGACATGCCTCCCAATACTACCATACGAACGCGGATGTCCCTCAAGGATCTATTCTAGGTCCTACAAAAATCAAAAGATCAAAGATCAAAAATCTGCTGAGGTAAACAAAACAAGCCTCGCAGCCGACTCCAATCTGTAAATAACTGGGGTAAGAAATGGATCGTAAATTGTAATGCTTCCAAAACAAAGCTGCTATCTATTAAGCATCATAGACAACCGCTCCTACTCCTAACCCCCACTAGCATGGATCAGGCTAGCCTCCCCGAGAGCAAAACACTACGCCTCCTTGGCCTAACACTCAGCAGACCTCAAGTGGAACGACTATATCGAATCCATAGCTAAATCCGCTGCTAGGAAGATCTGTTCATTGTACAGGGCAAGTTTTTTTCCCGTCTGAATCTATCCTGCACAAATATAAATCTACCATCCGCCCGTGTATTGAATACTGCTGCCACATCTGGTTGGTTACCCCTGCTATTCACATCGGGGTTCTTGACAAAATCCAACGGAGAATCTGTAATATGATCGTGACGTGGCTTCCTTGTGCCTCTTCTATAAATACTTTCACGACTTCTGCACCAATTAACTTAACTCATTGGTGCTCACTACGTATGAAATTACACGAGCTACTAGACTAGTAACTAGGCCCCACCTTTTTTTACAGTGAAAAAGATAAAATATAACCGCAATTTCTACTCTAACATCTTCTTTTCTCGCACTTTCCGCTTGCGGAATTCCCTTCCATATACTTGCTTCCCCGACAGATACAATCTCCAGGAATTTAAATGTAAGATTAATAGGCATCTCCTATCTCATTAATTCGCATCCTTTCTTTCAAGCTCTTTTCTCCATCCACTGCATCCCTATTACACCGGTATTCTCATCCTTTTATTACACTCCTCCTGACATCCCCTACAACCTACCGCTCTTTCTCATCACTTTCCCTTATGTAACCCCCTGTGCAACAGAAAACTGCTTTGCTTGGGGGGGAAATGATAAAAAAATGTATGATGAAAGTTTGAAGCGGAAGTACAAAAATTTTAAGCTTTATCTATTAGAATAATTACACCCCTGTGCAAATTAATTGAAACAGCTGCTTTAGTTTTCTTTCTTTCACTATACGGTCAGACATAGACACACCGGAGTGACATGGTGTAATCTATATCTATTTTTTCCTCAGTTTAGGTCATTTGCAGTAATATGAATCTATTTTCGGGTGTATGATGAAATTTGCTTGGCCTTGAAAAATATTGCGTCACCCATGATTGCATCAGATTTTTATCACGTTCAGACACTACTGTCGATTAGTTGTCCAACGGCAGTTATCTACAATGAACATTGCTCCAAGGAAGGGTGCGAAAATTGTAACGTTGCACGAACACACTGACAAGCCTTACAAAGAGATCGCGAATATTGTGGTATCAGCCTTTCAACTGTCAGTCGTGCCATCAAAGCGAAGAAACAAACTGAATCTATGAATCCAAAACGCCAAAAACAACGCCAAGAGACGACGTACATTATTTCAGAGAAATGTGAAAGATCCTAGGAAAACTTCATTAGTTTGGTTTCAGTTAATTTGCACAAGGCTATAGTTCTAAAGCAGTGTAGTGTCCTTAAAAAACGTAATAGCTGTAGTAACCCTTAATAAACCTCGTATTAGCAGCAGCACTCTAGGTCTAAAAACAATGCGAACCCTTAAACTAATTCTCTTACTTGAGATTGTAATATAACGTTCTCACTTGAAAAGGGCTAGTGTAGTGCTTCAATAAACATAATAGCAGTCAGTCAGGCAGTCAGTCAGTTAAGTGTCATACGTGACATACTTGTTACTCGCTTGGGCAGAAGATTTTTGCGCAGTAGGTTGCCATTACTTTCTGCTATAGTACCCGATCTGTTCTACTATTTAACCCATAGCTAGAGGAAAGAGACGGATTATTACCTTTTCGAATGTTATTTGCGCGTACGTGAATGTAATGAACTCAACTGGAATTCATTCAAACTCGGCTCACTACTATTAATTCATATTCTCGTAAGAAAATATTAATTCTTAAAAAACCTTAGTAAATCTATTTTTTTTCAAAAGGGAGTAGACAGACTCTACTATCTCCCAGTTCATACTCCTCCTATTTCTATTGAACAGAAATGCAGGCTTGTTACCAGTTTAGGAAGTGGTTCTCGTCTCTCTTCCTTTCCTCAGACCTAAGTATTGGTGCTTCCGCAATTTTTCTGTGATGCGCGTGGTCGGTGGCAACGTCTTATCATTGTGAGGATACCGGGTTGGCAAATTTTCTAGTTGCTGCTTCTGACTGGTAGTTAGGAGCCCTAACAATTGCGTAGCGTCGGGAGCGGCTGCTCTGATCAACAGTTGCATAATATAGGGGTTCTTTCAGTGCCACATTTTGCATGGATAGGTGTCCCTGCAAGCACTTCCGGTGGGAAACTTCGATGCCAGACTTTATTCCCTTCCAGCTCATGTCGCTGTCAATGACCGTCTTCCACTTTTACTAGAGGTCTTTATTCAACAACAATCATGAACAACCGCATCTCAATAGACAAAACAATCTTAACCTCTCAATCCCCTCCTTTGACTTCTCGATTCCTGGCTGACGCCCTCTCTTAGGAAGGACTCCACTGTATATATGCATAGTTTGGGGGTTTATTTCAGTGAACACCTCTAGCTAGGGAGGCATCTCTCGAATCCATTGACTACCCATACATGTGTCTCCGTCTTTCACTTCTGAAATCACTTAGCTATTTTTTATTTCCGTACCGTTCCCCTTCCTCTTCCGACTGCTCCCTGCTTGACAATATCTCTGACAATATAGATAAGGCTACTTCCTTCCATTTGCTAATATATTTGTGTTCGGAGATCTTAATGCCCACCATGCCAAGTGGCTAGACAACTCTAGCACTCATTTTATTGACATTCATGCCTTGAACTTTGCTATTTCTCAATTTCTTACACAAGTGGTCGATTTCCCCACGCGCTTCCCAGCATCTCTACAGAACACGCTTCTCTGCTAGATCTCTGCTTCACCTCTGGCTCCGACCCCTGCCAAACCTCGCAGCTTTGCCCTCTCGGTAACTCCTATCATACTGTCGTATCTATTAATATCTCTCTTCACTCCCACTCCTCCCAGGAGCCTCCTACCAACAGAATTTCCTACTGCTACCAAAGAGCAGACTGGGATTCGTTCCACTATTTTCTATGCGACGTCTCTTGGGGAAAAAGGTTTTAGTATCCCCGTTGAGGAATGCGCCTCGAAGGCCTCTTCCTGGCTGAAAGCTGGCATCGATGCTTTCATACCGGTCAGGAAGTTCCATCTTAAACCATAGTCGTACCCTGGTTCTCTCCAGCCCGCTCGCCCGCCATTGCCTACAAGAACCACTACTTCCGGCTATATCGGAGCCACACATTTGACCATAATAGGCGCCTAATTGCCTCTGCTCGAAATGAGTGTAAGAGGATCTTGAATGACGCTAAGCTGTGTTTGCTGAGAGAATGAGGCAGTGCAAGTTCGGCTTCAAAGACTGTCGGTGACTCTGAAAACGTGTGATGAACACAGCAAATCCTCCATCTCTCCCCTAATCAATAAACTTGAGGTCTCACGGCATCTGTGGACAAGGTCGAGTGCTTTGCTCGCAGATTCTTCTCCAACTCCACATTTGATTCGTCTGGAGTATCCACATCCGACTTCCCTCTTAGAACTGAGGCTCAACTGAGAGGTGCTTGCATAAACCCCTGTCTGGAATCTAAGATATTTTCAAAACTTGACCCCCTAAAGTCAAGCGGAGGCAACGGAATCCTGGTCAATGCCTAGAAAAATGTATCCCTGAACTCTCCTCTGTCCTCTTTAAACTATAATTACTGCCACTGTGCTTTCTGTTTTTCTACCTTTGGTTCCTGTATTTAAGAAACCAGAGGAAGACTCGGATCCTTTTAATCAACCTCCTACCAATTTTCGGCATAGTGTTCGAGGCTATCATCAATGCTGAAATATTTCAACATATCAACGCTTATAAACTATTCTCGGACAGACAGTATGGCTTCCGCTTTGCTAAGTCTACCAACCATCACCTAGTACATATACCAGGCCCTCGATAAGACCGGCGTAGCTCGAGCTGTGGATATCTCCTTCTGCGCAATCTACATGGCTTTGGTATCACTGGACGCTTGCTTGGTTTGATCCAATCTTTTCTATCAAACCGCACAATGAAGGTCATCTTGAACAGACATTCCACCACATCCTATCACACGAACGCGGGTGTCTCTGAGAGCTCTATCCTAGGCTCGACGCTCTTCAGAAAAAATGAATTTCCTGACGTGATCAAATCCCAAGTAGGCAACTACGCTGATGACACCACCATTTACTCTCGCCTCAGTAAGAAATCTGGCGAGGTGCACACAGATAAAGTACCTGATCTTGAGAAGGACCTCCACTCTGTGGTAAACTGCGGTAAGAAATGGCTTGTAAATTTTAATGCTTCTAAAACAAAGCTGTAAACCACCACAGACAGTTCCTCCTACCCCACCCCATCATCAAGCGAGTCTCCCAAAAAACAATACACTGCGCCTTCTCGGCCTCACCCTCTCTTCCGACCTCAAATAAAACTATTGCATTCAATCTATAGCTAAATCTACTGCTAGGATGGTTGGGTCACTGTAACTAGCCAGAATGTTTTTCTCTCCTGAGTCCATCTTGCCCATTTATAGATCAACTATCCGCCCGTGCATTAAATACTGTTTTCATATGATATTGTTCCTGCTATTTATCTCAGGGTTCTTGATAGGCTCCAAAAGGAGAATCTGTAATATGATCGGTCCCGACCTGGTAGCTCTTTTCCAGCCCCTTTCTTTGTGTTTTCTCTCTGTCTCTTCTATAAATATTTTTATGGCTTCTGCTCCGATAAGCTTAGGCCACTGGTGTCCCCTCCATAAGAATTTACTCAAGCAAACAGACTGGCAACAATGTTCTACCCTTTTAGAGCTAAATGAATAAAATGCACTTCCTGCCTGTGTAACTCTCTTCCGCATATTTGTTTCCCTGATGGCTACAATCTCCAAGAATTTAAATGCGATGTCAATTCCTATCTCTTATACACTTGACTCCAGTCCTTCTTTCATCCTTTCCCTATCATCCTGTGTATCTCGTTCTTTTCATTTCTCACTCTACCCTCGCAACTGTCTTCAAACCGGCATTCCCATCCTTCTCTTGCCCTTTCTCCGACACCCCCTGTAACCGGTTCGTCTTTCTCTTCGCTCTCCTCCTGTTTAAACTTTTATTTTCTCTTATGTAGCCCCTTGCACACTAGTGGTGGTACCGCTTTACTTAGAGCAAAACGATTAAAAACAAAAAAGGTAGCGAACACACTAAAGTGGTGTTTTGGTAATATAGTTAGAACCTGACTAAGGAATGCAGGCTCGTAAGTCTATTCTTGCAAAATGTAAAGGAAAAAAATGGTAAAATATTACTACTTTATAGTACCTTTGCCTACAGACAGCCATTTTTGAATGGGCAGAATTGCACCAGCGGGAAATATATTAAGCTTGATTGGCTTCTTTATAAGGTATGGAAGGTTACTTTATGGCGACAGTTAAAAGTATATGGATATTTTCCAACACTGACAAGAGATCCAAAAACGGACAAGAACGTTGTTCAAAGGAAGGACTATATTCGATTTGTCTGTTGATAAGAAATTCTCCAAGAGTCTTCATGAGAATGGAGTGGAATTGTAACTTGATCAATGAGATTATTGATTGAAGACTAAGGCGGTTATCACTGAAGAATAAGAGAGAGAGAGAAAGAGAAAGAGAGAGAGGGAGAGAGAGAAAAGGAGAGAGAGAGAAAGAGAGAGAGAGAGAGAGTCCTTTTAGATTTGAAATGTGTGTGTGTGTGTGTGGGGGGGCGTCCTGTAACAAACAAGAAAAAAGATAGAAAAAAATGAAAGAGACAAGCAGTGAGGAGAGAAGGAGGAGTTAGGAAAGAAAAGAAAAAAGAAAAGAAAGGCATAGGCAGGGAGAATATCTAAACTTATTTATAAATGGAACTTTGTCTCTGTGTGTCTGTGTCTGTGTGTGTGTGCGTGTGTGTGTGTGTGTGTCCGTTACCTATAGAATCAGAAACGGCTGAACCGATTTTCTTGAAAATTTACACAGTTGTACTATAAGCGTCTGCGAGTGTTCTTAGCTAGGTTTTGTGTCGAGGTTCCCCTGATAAATATCGAAAATCGATAATCGAAAAAATCGGGTTATAGAAGGAGTGGTCCAATTTTAATCAAATTTGATACACTCATAGACAAAGACATAAGAAACGATATTCAGAAGTTTCAAGGTTGCAGTTCTTACAATAGTGTAGAAAATCGATAATATATATATACATATAAAAGGCAAGATGTTTGTGCGTGTGTCTGTTTATCTGCCTATATGTTTGTATTTTTCAGCCCTTTTATTTTAGTTTTTGCTTCGGGTTTGGCTCTAAGTAGGTATAATTGTAGTTCTTAGTCTCAGCCATGATGCCATTTACTCAGAGGACGTATTTAGCCTTCAAAATTCAGTTTACGACGAAAAAACTTATTTGATATCGATAACAGGAAATCAAAATTTGACTTACATCCATTCATTTTTCTTTCAGTCTGCAGTTTCGCTTTAACTGGAAACAACTATTGCTTTTTAGTCTTTCGTACCAACGTCCAAAGAGTCCAAAAGAGTCCAAGAGAGTTCCAGGACCATGGAATAGTTTTAGAGCTTTCATTACACCCGAGCAACGCTGGGCTATACTGCTAGTATACTCTCTCTCTCTCTCTCTCTAGAGAGAGAGAGAGAGAGAGAGATGAGGAAGTAATGCGCGTAGAAGCGAGAAGTAAGAAGACGGGCAATACATTGGAAGAGATAAATAATTAAAAGGAGCCAAAGAAATTGGTGAGAAGATGAATGAGAAAAAGAACCAGAGAAGAAAGGAAAATGAATGAGAAAAGTGGCAGAGCGGTGAAAAGAACATAGAAAAGGAAAAAGAAAAGAAGATTGAAGACAAAGGCCATTATCCATTTAAATACCTGGGAAGTTTTCTAACAGAAGACACTGAGATCCGAAGGTAAATTACCATAGCCAAGGATGCTTTCCAAAAGCAGAATAGAGAGAGGAAAATTTCGCTAGAAACAAAGAATAGAGTTTGGAATTCTATGTGATGCGTATTCTTCATTATCGCAGTGAATGCTAGACAATCTCACCAAAGATGAAGGAAAGTCTTGAAGTAACCGAAATGTGGTTCTACAGAAGGATGCTGGGGATAACGTGGACCGAACATGTTAGCAACGATGAGGTTTTGGAAAGGATGGAAAAATATACTTAAAAATAATTAACATCATGGAAACACAGCTAAAGTTCCTAAGACATGTAATGAGTAAGAAGGGCTTGGAGAATCTTATACTCACATGTGAAATAGAGGGAAAAGAGAAACAGGGGAAGCATTGTGCATCATACTTGAAGTGGATGGCAGAGCGGGTTTTGGGTGAGGTAGCAGAAGAAATCGTGCTAAGAGACACTAGCGATAAGGAGATGTGAAAGTCCATGACCATCTACATCCTGAACGGACTTGGTATATAGAAGAGGTAGAGATATAGTGAGCATCATAATAACTTACAGTTTTCGTTTTTATTTTCGCGTATATTTTGACCGAAGTTTCACGAAGAACGCTTATCTGTATTCTGTTAATATTACCTGTCTATTTTCTGATTTCTATTGATATTAAAATTAAAATTTTGCTTATCTTTTTTCTGTTTTCTGTTAACATTAAATTCAATATTTTCTTCGTCCATTTTCTGTTTTCTATTGATGTTATAATGAATAGTTTCCTTTTCTATATTCTGTTGACGCTACAATAGTTTCCTTTTCTATATTCTGTTGATGCTACAATAGTTTCCTTTTCTATTTTCTGTTGATGCTACAATAGTTTCCTTTTCTATTTTCTGTTGATGCTACAATTGTTTCCTTTTCTATTTTCTGTTGATGCTGCAATAGTTTCCTTTACTATTTTCTGTTGATGCTACAATAGTTTCCTTTTCTATATTCTGTTGATGCTACAATAGTTTCCTTTTCTATATTCTGTTGATGCTACAATAGTTTCCTTTTCTATATTCTGTTGATGCTACAATAGTTTCCTTTTCTATATTCTGTTGATGCTACAATACTTTCCTTTTCTATTTTCTGTTGATGCTGCAATAGTTTCCTTTTCTATTTTCTGTTGATGCTGCAATAGTTTCCTTTTCTACTTTCTGTTGATGTTGCAATAGTTTCCTTTTCTATTTTCTGTTGATGCTACAATAGTTTCCTTTTCTATTTTCTGTTGATGCTACAATAGTTTTCTTTACTATTTTCTGTTGAAGCTCCAATAGTTTCCTTTTCTATTTTCTGTTGATGCTAGAATAGTTTCCTTTTCTATTTTCTGTTGATGCTACAATAGTTTCCATTTCTATATTCTGTTGATGCTACAATAGTTTCCTTTTCTATTTTCTGTTGATGCTACAATAGTTTCCTTTTCTATTTTCTGTTGATGCTACAATAGTTTCCTTTTCTATATTCTGTTGATGCTACAATAGTTTCCTTTTCTATATTCTGTTGATGCTGCAATAGTTTCCTTTTCTATTTTCTGTTGATGCTGCAATAGTTTCCTTTACTATTTTCTGTTGAAGCTCCAATAGTTTCCTTTTCTATTTTCTGTTGATGATACAATAGTTTCATTTTCTATTTTCTGTTGATGCTACAATAGTTTCATTTTCTATTTTCTGTTGATGCTACTATAGTTTCCTTTTCTATTTTCTGTTGATGTTACAATAGTTTCCTTTTCTATTTTCTGTTGAAGCTCCAATAGTTTCCTTTTCTATTTTCTGTTGATGCTACAATAGTTTCCTTTTCTATTTTCTGTTGATGCTACAATAGTTTCCTTTTCTATATTCTGTTGATGCTACAATAGTTTCCTTTTCTATATTCTGTTGATGCTACAATAGTTTCCTTTTCTATTTTCTGTTGATGCTGTAATAGTTTCCTTTTCTATTTTCTGTTGATGCTACAATAGTTTCCTTTTCTATTTTCTGTTGATGCTACAATAGTTTCCTTTTCTATTTTCTGTTGATGCTACAATAGTTTCCTTTTCTATTTTCTGTTGATGCTACAATAGTCTCCTTTTCTAATTTCTGTTGATGCTACAATAGTTTCCTTTTCAATTTTCTGTTGATGCTGCAATAGTTTCCTTTTCTATTTTCTGTTGATTCTACAGTAGTTTACTTTTCTACTTTCTGTTGATGCTGCAATAATTTCCTTTTCTATTTTCTGTTAACGCTACAACATTTTCGATCATCTTCTCACCGTCACGTCTTCTTCTCTTATCTGTTTTTCTTCTGTGTCTTCACTTTCTTTTTACACATGTTTTGTATCTCATTCTCTTGGTTTCAACTGAACTATTTTTTAATAAAATTATTTTATATTATTTGCATTTCAGCTTGGATAGTACGACTTTTTATTTCCTCCGTCAGACATTTCTTCATTTTCACACTCGTCTAAAAAAGTTCAACTCTTTATTCTATGCCAACACCAGAAATACCTTACGCTCAGTGTCTGATCTCTCGATCTCGCAAGAGTTGGAATGCGAATAGGCTGGAATTTCTCGCCTAATATAGATGAGAGCCACCCCTGTACTTGATATTGCGTTGATTTTTATTGAAGAAACGCAACAAAGGATTTGGATATTTTTTACAGTTGTTCTAATCCGATTTAGTCTTTTTTCAAACACTTTGATCCGGTGGCCTCACATCCGACATTCGTGGAATAACGACTTTTCATTAATGACATTGAAACTGTTTTAAACCGACGTCTGTATCAACAATGATATAATCTATTTATCGAAATACCATTTAACATTGTAGATTTTTCTAAATAAGTGCTTGTCGAATTATTTTTAATATGTCTCGCCATTTTATATTTTTAATTTCGCGCGTGGGCATTGTTTGTTCTTAGTTTTGCCGACTGCACAGTATAGTAGGATCAGTTGGGCACCGTCTGTGAAAAAAGGAGCGCTATGACGCATTTCACTTCAGAAATTTGAAAATGGTATGCTTAGAATTCGCGCCGAAAGCTCTAATACAAATATTTTGGAGATTTTGGAAGTCAAACTGAGGAGAGCGCAGAGTATTCGAAAAGAGTTGGACGAATCTAATGATGATTGCGATTGTTTGGAGTAATCACTAGTGTTGGCGACATTATATCTCTATTAATCTTCACACAAGTCCTCAACGCGGAAACCTACACCAAGTGCCTTGAGGAGGTAGTTCTACCCTGGCTTAGGAGGGTGACTGCTGGAGGACTGTATGTCTGGCAACAGGATCTCTGAAACACAAGCAGCAGTACCCAGTCATGGCCGCACAAGCAACGACGAAGTGTTAGAAAGAATGGCAACAAAAAGGAAATTGATGCTGAGCATCAGGAAGAGACAACTAAAGTTCCTGAGACATGCAATGAGGAAGGAGAGCCCGGAGAACCTGATACTGACTGGACAGATAGAAGGAAGGAGAGACAGAGGAAGGCAGCGGATAACATATTTGCAGGGTCTGATCAGGTGGATGACAGAACGGGGGTTGCCAGGAGCAACAGGAACAAACATACTAAGAGCCACAAGGGATAGGGAGACGTAAAAATCCATGATCGCCTACGTCCTGAAGGGACAGGGCACATAGAAGAAGAAGAAGAAGAAGAAGAAGAAGAACCCACCAGACTGCAGCCCCCTTGATTATTATGTATGGAGCGCGGTTGAGTGAGAAACCAACAAAACCCCTTGTAACATCAAAGATAAACAGAAAGCAAGGATTATGGGAACACTCACCAACTTAAAAAAGGAGGCTGTCCAAAAGAGTTGCATGAGATTCAGAAGTCGTCAAGAGGTCGTTGTTGAAGCCAATGGCAATTTTATTTCTAGCGTTTCAAGATATTTTTGTGCAATTTGAATTTATATATGTTAAAATGAGATATTAGTGTTATTTTCATTTTTACGTAACTTAGACGACAATTCAACCATCGCATTCGATATGTTACAGGCTTTCCGGAGTAAAGACTAAGATTTTTTTTATATATACTTATATTGCAACATCTTTTAGTCCATACATGGAAAAACGTATTGTTTGCCTATTAGACAATCTGCTGTACGCTTAAATTATACTGTATAGTAATGAAAGAATTAGAAGTCCTAGTCAAGACTAACCATTGGCAGCCCACAAGCTTAACATTAGATATGCAGATGAATTATAGCGAAGCCAGAAATGAACTCCCACAGAAATTAGTACGGCGAGATTAGAACGGCGAGAAGAAAAAGTTTAACATCAACTGTAAGAAAATAGAATATATTTTCGTCGGCAAAAATGAACAGCCCAACATGAGAATTACAAATTAGTAATACCAACATCGAGAAAGTAAAATTTTAAGTATCTGTTTAGTGTTTTAAAAGATGGCACACTAAAATCTGAAGGTGTATTAGGTTATCGAAACACGCCTTCTAAAAAGATAAGCAAAGTATCAAGAAACATGAAAACATGGTTAAAAACAATTAAAATAACACTGGACTGCTACATGGCAGTGAAAACTGGACAACGCTAAGATGAAGAAGAGACCTAAGACAACAGAAATGTGGTTTTACAGAAGGATGCTGAGCATAGAATGGACTGAACATGTGAGCAACCATGAACTTCTTCTGTCTCCCTTACATTCAACGTCTCAGGTGGGTGTCAAAATATCCAATCACTGTGTGCCAGAAATTCCGACTGTATCATTCTGATTCAAAGCATAGGTGTTTTTTCCTCCCAATTTCCTTAAAAGGTCCTTCTTGCTCATATTTGCTCGGTTGAATTTCATTTTATGGTTCTGTCAAGTCAAACCTTCACGTCAAAAACACACCGTTTTACTTACATAGAAGCAAATCACCCACATTACGTTGTATTTCTTCGGTGAGAGGCAAATTCCGCTCAAACAGCTTCTTTCTGTGGCACCGACACCCAGTATGATGATTCCCCGATCGGTAGAGTCTTGATCTGTTCAAGACAGGAGTTAACCGTTGTCTTCCATAGCTATACGCACAGATGGCCTCCTAACGTAACTCTATACCTCGAGTGTTCCCGGGCCTTACTGTAAAAAAAGTCCTTATTATCAGCATCCTTATTCAGAATCAAAGATCCGTTGCTTCTGTGAAGAAATAGTCCAGCGTTCTTTGCTACATCAGAGGATTGATATTAAATAGCAGTTGAGTATTTGTCTATTCTTCTGAGACGAGGTAGTATTTACACTGTTTACATTGTTCGGACTATAATCTCTGCTTTCTGTTCATCTTTGGTGTTACAAGGAATATTTGTTGATTTCTCACTCAACCGTGCTCCATTTTCTTTTATAATCGTGTCGCCTCAAGCAAGGCATTTTACTTCTACTATTCAGCAAGGGATTACATAGGAGGTAAGTTATGAGAAAGAGTGACAGGTTACAGGGCGTGTCAGGAAGAGGGTAGTAGAGGGATGAGAATACTGATGAGAGTGGAGTGGACGAAGAAAGGAGCATGAGAGAGAGAGAGAGAGAGAGAGAGAGAATGCAAGTTAGTGAGATAGAAGATGACTATTGACTGTACATTTGAATTCTCGAAGATTGTAGCTGTCATAGTCGGGAAAGCAAGTAAACGGAATACATAATAATCAAGGGAGTTGCAGTCTGAGGAGTTAGGTTGCCATATATAAGGGGCGATGTGGTCGCAGAAATTGTCTGGGGCCATGACTGGATACACTTGCTTGTGTTTCAGAGATCCTGTTGCCAGATATACGGTCTTCGAGCAGCTACTCTCCTAAGCCAGGGTAGAAGTACCTTCTCAGAGCACTTGATGTAGGCTTCCGTGTTGAAGACTTGTGGAAAGATTAATAATGGTATAATGAATAATAGGAATGAGAATGATATACCCCAGGGATCGAAATAAAGGATTTGGTTCGAAATTCTTAGCACCTGAAGAAGGCCGGAGCGTACAACGACCGAAACGTCGTAAGCATGGCAGTAAAGATGAAGATGATAGTCAGAACAATGCAAATGGAGAAGTTTGATACTCTTATATTTTTTGCTTCTAATTAAATTTTTCTGTTTCTTAATACCATGTCTGTGTTTGAAAGGCATCTTTCCCCTTCGGATATCTGTGTTACATTTTCCGTTTTCTGTTAAAACAGTTTAAGTTTCTATATTTGGTGGAATTTTACCATCTCCAATTCGTAGCTCGCATCTTGAGCTGTCTCTTTTGTTAACAACCACACGATCTTTGCTTTTACGAGAAGGATGCTGCGAATATCATGGATCGAGCATGTGAGCTATGATGAGGTCTTGGAAATGATGGCAACAAAAAGGAAATTAATACTGAGCATCCGGAAGATACAGCTGAAGTTCCTGGGACACGCAATGAGGAAGGAAGGCTTGGAGAATCTGATACTAACAGGCCAGATAGAGAGGAAAAAGAGACAGGGTAAAGCAACGGATAACATATTTGTAGGACCTAATCAGGTGGATGACGGAACGTGGGTTGCATGGTGTAACAGGAGAAGGCGTGCTCAGAGCCACCAGGGATAGGGAAACGTGGAAAGCCATGATCGCCTACGTTCTGAAGGGACAGGGCATATAGAAGGAGAAGGTTAGTCGTATCTTCCCGCACTACATTACTACCTTGTCTCAAAGTTCCTGCCGCTTTCTTGTGTCTGTTTTCAATACGGCGCTGCTGCGTATCTTACGCTGCTAACAACGCCATTAGCGAACTAAAATCGTATATTTAGCGGGGTTTATATTTGGTAAACTATTTTTCACATCAAAGATCGTGCGAATTAAATCTGATAGGATTAATCAGTACAAAAATACATGAAAAGTAGATGAGGAGGAAGAAGGCGCGAAAAAAGTCCATCTAATGAATAAGAAATATAATTTTATGAAAGTAAGATGACCTTCTTCCAAAGCTTGTTTTACGGGTGGGAATGAAGAGCGTATTTTCGTATGAAAATAATTCTACCCAAAAAGAAAAGAAAACAACAACAACAAAAAAAAAAACAACAAAAAAACAAAAAAAAAAAAAAAGAAGAAGAAGAAAGAAAGAAAAAAAGAAAGAAAGAAAGAAAGAAGTGAAAATTGCACCTCTTGAAACTTGATCTCTGAAGATAATGTTTCAGAGACGAGATATTTTTTTAATGTCTCCTTTGAAGCAGAACGACACATCTGCCGAGAGACGTGATGGCTTTTGTTTTATTTAGAGAACACACAAAAATAAATATCTTGATTATTTACAGTGTTTTCTGTACCTTCTTATCGGCTTCATTTAGAAAATTACTTACTTATCCCCCTCTCTGCCTCTCCCCCATATATATATATATATATATATATATATATATATATCGCCACTTTATCAGTTGAAATGACTGAGATACCGATGTCACCTTTTTTCAATACCCACTCGATATTTTGATTTCTTTATACATTAATGGCCACCGATTAAAAGACCCAAGATCCTCTCGAGTTTGGGGGTTACAACGTAATAGGCACATTTTACGGGGATCTCTGGGGAAGATAGTGGTAGAACCTAGACTTGAACAGATTAAGATTCTCGTGATCGGGGGAGCATCCTCTTAGGAGTCGGTTTCACGAAGTAGACTTTCGTGAGAAGAAGTTGCTCGCGTGTAACTTTCTCTTTTTTGTCGCTCTTTCTCTCACTCTCTCTCTCTCTCTCTCTCTCTTTCTCTCTCACACACACACACATATATATATTTAATATTACCCTGCATAAGGCTAGATAGACTCTGAAGATAAACTCGAGATGGTTATGATGAGTTTGAGTTCGAGTTTGAGTTTAGGTTTTGTTTAATGGCATCTGTGGGTTATTTAATGACAAAAAAGTGAGGTTTTTTAAAAAAATTTAATGTTCGGTTATAGTGAAAAGGTTAATTTAGAAAGATTTTGATGAAAATGTTTTGTTTTTATTTTTTTTATTTTAGAAAACTGAAAATGTATTCTAGTTTTATATTAAAAAATGTTTTGCTGGGAATATTTTTTGTTTCCTTCAGAAATGTGTTATGTTAATATTTTTCTTCAAAAATGCATATTTTCTCTAAAAGTCTATTTTTATGTATATATTTCTATAAAGTCTATTTTTATGTATATTTTTCTATAAAAGTTTATTTTTATGTATATATTTCTATAAAGTCTATTTTTATGTATATTTTTCTATAAAGTCTATTTTTATGTATATTTTTCTATAAAAGTCTATTTTTATGTATATATTTCTATAAAGTCTATTTTTATGTATATATTTCTATAAAGTCTATTTTTATGTATATATTTCTATAAAGTCTATTTTTATGTATATATTTCTATAAAGTCTATTTTTATGTATATATTTCTATAAAGTCTATTTTTATGTATATATTTCTATAAAGTCTATTTTTATGTATATATTTCTATAAAGTCTATTTTTATGTATATATTTCTATAAAAGTCTATTTTTATGTATATATTTCTATAAAAGTCTATTTTTATGTATATATTTCTATAAAAGTCTATTTTTATGTATATATTTCTATAAAAGTCTATTTTTATACTTTCATAGTGTTTTGAACTCAGGATGGGGGGGGGGTTAACTATTTGCTCATACTTGGGACCCCAACAGGTGTTACCACTCAGGGTCAGGGCGGACCTTTGAACAACAGCAATTAAGAGGTGGTTCCATGCTTCTCCCATTTTCCCAATCAGAGGCTTTGCTGCCAGATGCAGTTTACTGTCATGCCCATGATCTGTGCGAAATGATTGGTCGAAAAGGGAATGTATAAAGTTGTGATATCTCACTGATATATATATATATATATATATATATATATATATATATATATATATATATATATATATATATATATATATATATATATATATATATATATATATATATATATATATATATATATATATATATATATATATATATATATATATATATATATATATATATATATATATATATATATATATATATATATATATATATATATATATATATATATATATATATATATATATATATATATATATATATATATATATATATATATATATATATATATATATATATATATATATATATATATATATATATATATATATATATATATATATATATATATATATATATATATATATATATATATATATATGATAAAAAAAAATTTATGTTATGCTCTGTTTATGTTACTCAATATATAAACTGCTCAATATCAGATATAGAGCGTATGTAAATATACAAGTGGGAATTGAGGTCAGCAATTAGCGGCGACAGTTTGTTTCATAGTTCGGCGCAATCTTCAGGCCATAAAGATTGCTTTGATGTATGAAACAAACTGTCGTCAACAACGGCTCGGAACGGTAATCGAGAGTCAAAGTTCATTTTCAGTCGGGTTCATTATATTACCTTACGCGCAAATACCCTTAAGAAAAGAATGACTCCACCTCATCTTTTCCAATCTTTGGGTTAATTAGTCGAGCTCGTATCTGTAGAAATCATTTTTAACGCTAAAAATAAGTCTTACACCATACAAATATTTACTGGCTTTAAATAACCGCCAGGTTGACAAAATGTAAAAAGCAAATAATTCCATTTAAACAATATTTATCATCATTATCAGGTTTAAGAAACTACACCATTATAAAGAAAACGTTTATTAGCTTGCGCAATATATATGTTTTTGTGTCGAAATGTGTCACGAATAAAAATTTATTCCGTCTATTTCCTACTGCCGTAGCGACGCGTACTGTCTACACCCCCCTACCCAAACAACTATATTTAGTTGTCCCTCCCAGTAAGGGCAACATGTGACACATGGTCAGTTTTGACTGAGATTTCCGGGCGATATGGCCCGGCCAAAAAATGTTTGTCTAGTTTTGCCCAGTCGTGCTTCTACCCTTCCAGCGGAACCACGACTGGGTTATTGCTCTCTGCTCGGAAGCAGAGAGCGCCCTCTACCCGAAGGCAGAAAGCAGACAGCAGACAGTGTCGTAGTAGCAACCACGACAAATCGACTACACAACTGTATTTACTAGCCTTCCCGCAAGGCTGGATGTGACACATGGTCATTTTATAGTGGGTATTCCCGGCCATATAGCCGGGCCAAAAAATGTCTGTCTATTTTTTACCCAGTCGTGGTTCTACCCTTCGGCGGAACCACGACTGGATAATGCTCTCTGCTCGGAAGCAGAGCGCCCTCCAGCGAAAGCAGACAGCAGACAGTGTCGTAGTAACAGCGACAAATCGACTACACAACTGTATTTACTAGCCTTCCCACGAAAGGCTGGATGTAGCGCATGGTCATTTTTATAGTGGGTATTCCGGCCATATAGCCGGGCAAAAAAATGTCTGTCTATTTTTGCCCAGTCGACGGTTCTACCCTTCGGCGGAACCACGACTGGGTTAATGCTCTCTGCTCGGAAGCAGAGAGCGCCCTGCGAAGGCAGACAGCAGACAGTGTCGTAGTAACAGCGACAAATCGACTACACAACTGTATTTATAGCCTTCCCGCAAGGCCGGATGTGACATGAAGATGCTTTTAATGTGGGTATTCCCGGCCATATAGCCGGGCCAAAATATGTCTGTCTATTTTTGCCCAGTCGTCAGTTCTACCCTTCGGCGGAACCACGACTGGGTTATTGCTCTCTGCTCGGAAGCAGAGAGCGCCCTCTACCCGAAGGCAGAAAGCAGACAGCAGACAGTGTCGTAGTAACAGCGACAAATCGACTGCTTGTATTTACTAGCCTTCCCACGCGAGCTGGATGTGACACATGGTCATTTTATAGTGGGTATTCCGGCCATATAGCCGGGCCAAAAAATGTCTGTCTATTTTTGCCCAGTCGTGGTTCTACCCTTCGGCGGAACCACGACTGGGTTCTTGCTCTCTGCTCGGAAGCAGAGGCGCCCTCTACCCGAAGGCGAAAGCAGACGGCAGACAGTGTCGTAGTAACAGCGACAAATCGACTACACAACTGTATTTACTAGCCTTCCCACGCAAGGCTGGATGTGACACATGGTCATTTTATAGTGGGTATTCCCGGCCATATAGCCGAATATTTAAAAAAATGTCTGTCTATTTTGCCAGTCGTGGTTCTACCCTTCGGCGGAACCACGACTGGGTTCTCTCTGCTCGGAAGCAGAGAGCGCCCTCTACCCGAGGCAGCAGACAGTGTCGTAGTAACAGCGACAAATCGTACAACTGTATTTACATAGCCTTCCCGCAAGGCCGGATGTGACACATGGTCATTTTAATGTGGGTATTCCCGGCCATATAGCCAGGCCAAAAATAAATGTCTGTCTATTTTGCCAGTCGTCGATAGTTTCTACCGGAACCGACTGGGTCTGCTCTGCTCGGAAGCAGAGAGCGCCCTCCTACCGAGAGCAGAAAGCAGACAGCAGACAGTGTCGTAGTAACAGCGACAAATCGACTACACAACTGTATTTACTAGCCTTCCCACGCAAGGCTGGATGTGACCCCACATGGTGTTTATAGTGGGTATTCCCGGCCATATAGCCGGGCCAAAAAATGTCTGTCTATTTTTGCCCAGTCGTGGTTCTACCCGGCGGAACCACGACTGGTTCTGCTCTGCTCGGAGAAGTGACGCCCTCTGAAGGCAGAAAACGAAGACGCCCAGACAGTGTCAGTAACAGCGACAAATCGACTACACAACTGTATTTACTAGCCTTCCGCAAGGCTGGATGCCCAATATGGTCATTTTATAGTGGGTATTCCGGCCATATAGCCGGGCCAAAAAATGTCTGTCTATTTTGCCAGTCATGGTTCTGTCGGCGGAACCACGACTGGGTTATTGCTCTGCTCGGAAGCAGAGAGCGCCCTCCGAAGGCAGACAGCAGACAGTGTCGTAGTAACAGCGACAAATCGACTACACAACTGACTGCCCTCTCATTCCAGCTCTTTACATAGAGCTTGGTACCTCGCCTATGCAAAACACCACGCATTGCACAGCCAAGAAAGCTACGAATCACAGTTTCCGCGCCTGTCCACCTATACACGCTTTAGGGGTGTCAAGTTGATCGACCGACTCATTGCAGTTTTATTTAATGATCATCTAGATAATATCCCCACACACTTACTGACGGTGTTGTTACAGAAAGTATTTTAGGTTCTTTACCCTCTAATGTTTGAAATTGTTAATTTTGAAACGGTACTTTAAAAAATGCGCTGCTTAAAATAGTTTTCATTTGCTATCCTTCGTCTTGCAACAGGCAAGTTTTCGAAAAGTGATTACCAATTTAAAAATGCCAATACGAATATTCAATAGACATAGAATGTCTGTGATTTTTAATGATACACACTTCCATTTAGACCCATTATTCTATAACTTTTTATTTGGCTCTCCTCCAATGGAAAATTTGTACACAATCCATTATTTAAAGCATTTTTGATTTTTCTTCATTTATTTCGAAACAGGTAAGTTTTCGAAAAGAGATAAGCAATTTAGATAGACTTATTGGAGTAGATAGACTAAACTATCGCCCGGTTCACACTCCACCCACGTCTTTTGAACAGGTGAAGAGGCTCATCCCTTCTTCCCTGTTTAGGATGTGGTTTCCGGCTTTCTCATTTCCAATCTTTTTACTCTTACATAGCCCCCTGCGCATCAGTGGCGTTACCGTCCTTCTTGGGGGGATATGATTAAAGAAAAAAAAAGAAAAAAAAAAAAGAAAGGAAAATGAACAAATCTAGGAAACATACACTCCTGTGCAAATTAATTGAAACAGTTTCTTCCTAGGATCGTTCACACTTTCCCTGATCGCGTATACTTCGTCTCTTGGCGTTGTTTTTTTCATCTGATTACATTTTTTTACGTTTTGAACTGATGGCTCCATTTTGTTTGTTCGTCTTGATGAAACGACTGATAGCTGAAAGGCTGACACCAACAATATCCGCAATCTCTCTGTAAGGCTTCTCAGCGTGTTCATGCAGCGTTACCATTTCGCACGTCTCGTTAGAGTAACGTCCATCGCAGACAATGGCCGTAGGACAACTTATCGACAGTTGAGACAATATTGTCTGAGTGTGATAAAAATCTGATGCAATCATGGATGACGCAATATTTTTCAAGGTAAAACAAATTTTATAATACTCCCTGAAAATAGATTCATATTATTGCACACCACTACAAATGACCTAATCGAGGGAAAAGTTGAAATCGATTACACCCTGTCACTACAGTGTGTCTAAAACTGACCTTATGGTGTGATGTAATGAATATGTAATGAATATGCATACACTTTGGTTTTCCCTAACAGTAATGTGATTGGCTGGGGTCAGCCATAAATAGAGACTAAGGCGAGGACGCAGAGAAGTCTACGTCTATAGATCTACTACTATTGGTCTACGACTATAGGTTTACGACTATAGGTTTACGACTGTTGACTATACGTACGTCTCAGCATACTGCATACGACTACGACGAGTACCGCTTCCTACCGGTAGTTGCCAGATTGTCCAACCTGGTTGCATTTCTCCAATACCGCTTAGCTACTTCGGATAATATATATATCCCTTTCCGGGACATATCATGGCGAAAGAAAGGAAATTAAAATAGTCATTTCAATTAACTTGCACAAAAGTGTAGAAGTTCTAACCTTTTGGTCAAAACCTGTTTAGACGATCAAACACTGATTAATTATATTCATATTTATAGTTACTTTGTATACTTTTCGCTGATTGTGGTTCTTGTGATGCAGAATTGTTAAGCATTGCCTTGTATCTTCTATCATGGTACATTTATGAGAAATCAAGACAAATTCCGAAGGTACACTTTTTGCAAACGCTCCTCAGTGAATGACATATCGATAGTCGCTTTTCGTACTGGTACAAACGGCACTGAGCATCAGGAAGAGACAGCCAAAGTTGTTGGGACATGCAATGAGGAAGGAGGGCTTGGAGAATCTGATACTAACAGGACAGATAGAGGGAAAAAGAAACAGCGGATAACGGACTTGATGCGCCTGAGCAGGTGGATGACGGAACGGAGGTTGCGTGCTGTGACAGGAGAAAAAGTGCTAAAAGCCACCAGGGATAGGAAGGTGTGGAAAGCCATGATCGTCTAGGTTCTGAAAGGACAGGGCACATAGAAGAAGAAGACAAACGTCACTAGAATTTTTTTTTATTTAAAGCTAATTTTATAAAAATAAAATTTATCAAATATTTTTTTTGATAATACAATTCGCTTGTTTCGGCCACGAACCCGTTTATCTCGTCCAGAATGGACAAATCAAATAACCTTTATCATTTAACAATCAAATGACCATTGGGATAGTGAATAAGCCTCAATAACGCAATATCGGTTGGGTTTTACCGTTTAGAGAAATTATGCGTTCCAATTATACAATTATGTCTGCCATATATTATACGGAAAATTCAAAACTTCTGTAAATACGATGTCAATAAAAAAAAAGAAAAGAAAAAGAAAACCCAAACAAAATATAACATCCGCTGGTAAACGTATTTACAGGATGGTCGATAATAAGTCGGAGCGAAATAGATTTCTTGTGTTTTGTTTTTTAATCATTTCATTTCAAGGAAGCCAGAACCATCACCAGTACGCAGGTGGGGAGGATAAGTGAAAACACAGGGCACAGGGGCTGTCGAAAAAAAAGATAAAAGATGGATGAGATTCAAGAAGATAGAAGATGGCAATTGACGTGAAACTTTTAGAGAATGTAGCTATCAGGGAAGCAAGCAAACGGAAAGGAATTCCACAGGCGAGAATTGCGAGAAAAGAAACTATTAGAGTAGAAGAGTCGATTATATTTGACTATTTCAACGGTAAAAGGGTGGGATCTAAATGCCAATCTAGTAGCACGCATAAGGCCATGTGGTCGGGATATCAGGTAAAGAAACTTGTCAGAGTAGAAGCCATGAAAATATTTGTAGAAAAGACAGAGGAAAGCCATATCCCGTCAGTGAGAAGGTAAATTCCAGATGTCAATTCAGGATTGCTTAAATTGCAGATCCTTCTTTGGATTTTGTCGAGAACCCCGAGTTGAATGGCAGGAGCACCCGACCAGATATGGCAACATATTCAATGCACAGACGAATGGTAAACTGATTAAGTGTGCAGGATGGATTCTGACGAGAAAATTTCCTGGCTCGATACAGTGATGCAACCTTCCAAGCAGTAGATGTAGCTATCGGGAAATATTGACACCGATATCTGAAGGTGCATTATAAAAGCAAAAGTTGCCTTTCGAAACCTAAACAAAGAAAACTGAAAAATATCGGTAGAAGTAAAGAAAAGTGCGCTGAAGTATATTTAATATCAGACCTTCTACATGGTGGAGAATAGTGTAAAATCTTCTCACGTATTAAAAAAAGATTTGTGGCAACAGATATGCGAGAAGGAGAACACTAGAGAAAGAGCATGTGAACAATGAAGAAGTTTTGTGTTAAATAAAAACAAAGACGGCAAAATCAGAAAAAAAAAGACTGTTGAAATTTCTAAGACGAATAATGAGAAAAGAAAGCTATAAAAATGACAAGTCTATAAGACATATCGGAGGCAAGAAGAACAGAAGAAAGCAGTGAGTCACCTGCTTAAGGAGCTGCAATAACAGAACAGTAAATGGGAAGGACAGTAAAAAGAGCAGTGAAAGATAGGAAGTCGTAGAGAGCTGTTGACGTTCACTTTCTGAAGGGAAAGGACACATAGAAGAAGATAAAAAAGTGATGCAAATGATTTTTTGAAAATCGTAAGAAACGTTCATAAAGAGAAATTTCAAATAAGATCGAGGCAAGACTAACCCTTACGTGCTATGATCTTTATTAGTTTATATATATATATATATATATATATATATATATATATATAGTCATCCGCAGACAGATCTGTTTCGCTGTATAACAGCTCATCGGTACGGTTAGAAACCTTTTACTAAGGTTTTGAAATCCGGCTGAATTGGCGTCAGTCGGCGATTTTACCTCTGAGCTATGGGCGCTCGGTAGAAGGAGGCAAACATTTTAGCGTGTATATTATCATTATACACGCCCAATAACTGAGAGTGTTCTAATTCATTGCTGAATGAACGATGCGTAGATGCCAGAGTAGCTACTGTTTTTCAAAGTATACCATTCTTCCAGAGTACTCAATCAGGGTGTGAGAACGTATATATATATATAATGATTTATGCATGTATGGCACATTAGTACATTTGTATGTAATTATAAAAATATTCAGTTTGCATAAAATATATTCATCAGACTTTCCTTCATGTGTCAATGCACATAAGTAGCATAGATCAAACATACTTATTCTGTGCGTCGTTTCCCTTCAGGATGTAGGCGATTATGGCGCTGAATTTCTACAAATTCCTGTCCTTTGTAGTTCTTGGTAAGTTTTGGTTTTTTCCTTGTTTCTCATAACTCTTTTCCTGCCAACCATTTACACATGCTCGTTAGGTTAGTTATAAGCTGTTCTTGTCTGTCCCTGTAGACTTTCACGTATACAGTGAGTGTCAAATTTTCCGGGCCTTCTTTCTTCATTATGTACTCTAAAAATTTCTAAGACGCATAATGAGAAAAGAAAGAATAATAAGAAATTACCGGCTCACAAGACATAGCCAGGGCAAGAGGAACAGAAGAAAGCAGTGAGTCACCTGCTTAACGAGCTGCGTTAACAGAACATTAAGTGGGAAAGATAGTCAAAAGAAAAACATTACAAAGAGCGGTGAAAGATAAAAAAATGTAGAGAGTTGTTCTTGGTCTGGATGTGCGTTGTGGTACAGTGGATATCGGCTCGAAACGAGGAGCCGAGTTCGAATTCCAGTTGAATCCATTGTATTCACTTACGTGCAAATACCCTTGGGAAAGGTATTAATCCGTCTCTTCTTTCCACTTATGGGTTAAGTAGCAGGACAGACTGGGTTCTATAGCCTTGGTAGCAACCAGTCTACCGCAGAAAACAATGGCAACCTACTGCGGGATAATCTTCTGCCCAGTTAGTCATGTCTCTTTTGAGACATGATCGCCCAAGCGTGTATCACGTATGGCACTTAACTGACTGACTGGTTTGTTTTACGGCAAATCAACCTCAATGGGTCATTTAATGCCGACGAAAATGTTACTATGGTTTTTTATGAAGAGAATATACTTTCTTTGTAAAGTGGGTTTCGTTGAGAGTCAGATGTATTGCTGGTAATATTTTTTTCTTTCACATATTTTTTTTGATAACATTTTTCCTTCAAAAACGTTTTGTTGATAATATTTTTCATTCAAAAATGTTTTACTGGTAATATTTTTAATTGAAAAACGTTTTGTTAGTAAATACTTTCATAGCATTTTCACCTCGGTTTAGGGGTTAACTATTTACTCATAGTTGGGACCCGAATAGGTGCTACCACTCCGGGTCAGAGTGGACCTGGGAACAACAGCAATTAAGAGGTGGTTCCATGCTCCTCACAATCTACCAATCGGAGGCCTTGCTCCCATGACCGTAGAGAGTTGTTAACGTTCACTTTCTGAAGAGACAGGGCACATAGAAAAAGATAAAAATGTGGTAAATTCTGGAAATTCATTTAAGAGGTCAGCTTTTCGAATAAACCTTATCATTGAGAAACGTAAGTAACTTTTATAAAGAGAAATTTTAAATAAGATCGCGGTAAGACTAACCTTTACGTACTTATGATCTTGGTTACGTACTTATGATCTTGGTTACGTACTTATGATCTTGGTTACGTACTATGATCTTGGTTACGTTGGGATAAAAATGATCTTAAAAAAGAAAAAAGATCAACATCCTCTAGCAAGAAATAGTATATATTATTTTTAATCATATCACCTCGAGCAAGGCGGTAACGCCACTGATGTGCAGGGGGCTACATAATAGTAAAAAGATGAGATAAAAGTGAGCGAAGAGAAAGACTAACTAGTTAGAAAGGAGCAAGAGAAGGATGGGTATACAGGTGTATGACAGTTGCAAAGGTGGAGAGAAAGGGAAGGCTATACAGGTTGGTGAAGAAAGAACTAGAGTCAAGTGGTTAAGAGATGAGTATTGACATTGCATTTAAATTCCTGGAGGTTGTAGCAGTCAGGAAAGCAAGAATATGGAAGCGAGTTCCACAGGCGGGAAGTGCTAGAAAAGAAGCTGAGGGGTAGAATTGTCGTCTGCATTTGGTTGATCTAACTGTGAATGGGCGAGATCCAGTTGCCAGTCTGATTGCACGAGTAAACACCTGTTGCAGAGGAAAGAACTTTAGTGTTAATATTGTTGGAGGATGTTCTGGAGAAATCTTGTGGAAATGTATGAATCAAGAGGCATTTTTTATTTCATTACACACACACACACACACACACACACACACACACACACACACACACACACACACACACACATATATATATATATATATATAATGCATATTTAGGCAGAAATCATTCTTTTAAACATGTTCCATTAAAAACTACCGACAAGGAAGGTTTTATTAATTTTGATTTAAAGTATTCTTAAATATTTTTTGCTGGAGATAGAGAATGTAAAAATGTTCCATAATTATTATTTTTCTAAGCGCTTTCAACCACTTCATTGGCCATACTCAAGGATATTATGTTTCCGATATTGCAAAAAGGAAACATCTAAGAAAACTGGAAAAAATTAAATAAAAATGAATAAAATCTTCCTTCTCAGTTGTTTTTAATGGTATTATACCCCCCCCCCACATATATATATAAACGTTGTGATAACAACAACAATTATGAAAAAAAAAATAATCCGAATATAAATAGTGTGAATAATGATAACACCTCATCTCAGACATCATAACATAAGCTTTTTATTTAGAAAAAATTAATTCTTGATAGTGTGTTGAGAAACAGAAAAATTTCGCTGGAAGCAAAGAAGAAAGTGCTGTAATTTTATGTGATGTTGGTCCTTCAATATGGCAGCGAATGCTGGACAATCTTATCAAAGATAAAAACTTAAAGCAACCGAAAAGTAGTTCTACAGAAGGATGAAGAGGATACCATAGACAGAACATGCGAGCAATGACGACAGTTTGGAGAGGATGTACACGAGAAGGAAACTGATACTTAACATCAGGAAAAAACAGCAGCTGAAGTTTCTGGGACATGTAGTGAGGAAGGACGGCTTGGAGAATCTGATGCTCACGCGACGGATAAAGGAAAAGAGTGACAAGAGAAAGCGACGCGTGACATACTTGATAGACTTCAACAAATAGATGTCGGAACGGAGTTTGTGCGGTATAGCAGGCGAAGTCTCTATAAGCACGTTGCACACTCTGTTTATATATTCGGTTGAGTCATGAGAAATTTTTTGTTTATCGACTTTGTTTATTTTTTTTTGTTTATCGTTAAAAAAAGAAAAAAGTACAATTTTATTTTATTCAATTATAGTTTCATCATTATTTGATATGTCTTGTTGCCACTTATCAGGCCTTTAGGAAGTTTTCGACGATCTTTCGAATAGGGTTTTCATTAGAGAATGTGTTCACCATCAAAGAGTTCTGCAGCGATTGAAAAAGATAATAATCGTTTGGTGCAAAGTCAGATGAATATAGCAAATCGACTAGAACAGACTAACCGTGCTCCTAATTTTTTTCTAGTGTTGTTCTTACTTTATGCGACATCGTATTTTCATGTGGGAGAGTAACGTTTTCTTCTAATCCTCCGTGTACGCTGCTGCTTCCGTGCAAAAAAAACTAAGCTAACTTCCAGGTACAGTGAGTAGTTAGGATGATACATTTGTCATTACAATTTGTTCTCTAAATCGGAAATTACTTATGAATTAAACTAATAATATTTATTTGATAGCGAAATGTCTGTGTAGCGATATCCAGACATTTGCTTCAAATCAATCAAGTCCCACGGTTATCAGTCGCGTATAAAAACAAAATAGTTATGTGTGGTCTCTTATGAATTCAACAGTTTTCTTTTTAATTCAAGATTGAAGAGATTTAATTTAAGATACATTTTCATAAAGGACGGACGTTTACAGAAACGATTTGTATGTGAATTCCTCATAATCTCAAACACGAGGCTTTTGCTCAAAAACATATTTCAAGAGAACAGTGAAAACTGAAAATAAAGATAAAATTCAAGAAATAAAAACGTAAAAAAATACAAAAAAATACAAAAAAAAAAAAAATTAAAGACGACCGGGAAAGATACATTTAGTGAAATATTTTGTTTTCATGAATAAAAGATATATAATCAAAGATTATAAAGTATACACAGATGACGAATGATTTGCAATAAAAGAAAGATGAAGAATAATCAAGTCTTTTATATTATAATGAATGCATTTGAAATTAACGCTTTTTATTATAAAAAGAAATTAGTTTGCATTTATGTTCGTCTTTTTACTCGTTTTAAAATGTTTATAAAAGGCTGGAAACTTATGAATTCATAGAAAATACATGTACATGTCAGCCAGCTTAAGCACAGGTACACACAGATACACGCACACAAACAAATACATACACACACATATAAATATATATACCAATATATATATATGTGATATATATGTGATATATGTGCATTATATATATATATATATATATATATATATATATATATATATAAATTAATCTTTTCCATTATATAAAAATAGAGTAGATAGTGCTTAACTATAAAAAGAGCTGATATACTATACTCCGAAATGTATATATATATATATATATATATATATATATATACCATTATATGTGTGTGTGTGTGTGTGTGTGTGTGTGTGCGTGCGTGTGTGTGTATTCGCCAGAAATGTTTACTTATCTGAGGCTGTTTAGTGGATACTTCTTCACTTCAATATATATAAATACATACATCTACACACATATATAAATATAGATATACATACATACATACATACATATATATATATATATGTATATGTGTGTGTGTGTGTGTGTGTGTGCTTGTGTTTGTGCGTGTGTGTGTGTATTCGCCAGAAATGTTTACTTATTTGAGGCTGTCTGGTGGATATTTCTTCGATTTAATATATATACATACATACATACATACATACATACATACATACACACATACATATAAATAAATAAATAAATGTGTGTGTGTGTGTGTGTGTGTGTGTGTGTGTGTATTCGCCAGAAATGTTTACTTATCTTATCTGAGGATGTGCAGTGGAAACTTCTTCGTTTCAACATATGTACACACATAATATTCATTATATTCAATATACTCAACACACACACACACACACACACACACACACACACACCTCACATATATCGGAAAGAGGGTGTGGAGTAAATGTAGATTTTCGTTTCTCATGTGGGATCATTATCGATAAAGTATAACAGCGACCGACTTGTTCAGTCACTAAGATATGTACATCCGTTTTCTTAGGTCAATGATTAAAATGGCTTCAAGCGAATGAATCTTTTAGGTTTTAATAAAGACAACTCTTCATCAGATCTTATAGACTGACTTAAAAAAGCAACTGATAATAAAATTAGAAGTAATTAAAAATATAAAAATAAAAACCAAAAGCGATAGAAAACTGAAAACTGAGATCGGCGAAGTTAAGCATAATTTACTGGTCATCAGAATTTAAATTTAATGATGAGTGTCCCTGTATCTTTAATGTTTCGTTGTAAACTGTAGCAAGCGTGTGTTGTAAAGAAAAACAGACGAACCTTTCAGTTTATATTGAAGCTTTATTCAAAGCAATTTGAGTGCTGTCCATATTTGAGTTTCGGCCATGACTTTAATCGTTGAGTAGTTCGATAGGGGAGACAACTATGATTGTCTTCACCACAGTTTTATTTTCCTTTCCATACTTCACATATTTTGTATTTGCCTTGATAAATTCCACCAGAAAATGAAACGATAAGATAAATTCACATAGATATAAAACTGGCTTTATGAATAAAAAAAAATTAGTCGTTTGAAGCAGTTCTTTTTCGGAACAAAACGCGTCACTAAAGAGTTTTTAAGAATTTCTTTTAAATTTTCAGTTTGCAGATAAAACAGGAGTGGCATGCTTGTTAAAATGTTTGGTGTGATTCAACTTTGTATCGAATAATATAGAAAATTGTAAAGAAATCTGCTGAAAGTTTATGTTATTTTCCGAGTAGTTCGACTAACACTGGTCTTTTTGAATAAAAGAAAGTCGATATTTGTGACAAAACTAAGTAGGACTTATTTAGCCTCCAAAATTCAGTTTACCACGAAAAAACTTATTTGATATCGATACCAGGAAATCAAAATTTGACTTACATCCATTCATTTTTCTTTCAGTCTACGGTTTCGCTTTAACTGGAAACAGCTATTGCTTTTTAGTCTTTCGTGCCAATGTCCAAAGAGTCTGAGCTTCATGACCATGGATTAGTTTTAAGGCTTTCATTACATCCGAGCAACGCCGGGCTATACTGCTAGTATAGGATAAGCAGAAGCGTTTTAAATTCATATTGAATTTCTAAAAGCGTAAAAAAATCAAGAAAGAAAGCATTTTGTTTGAAACAAATCTTCCCGGCATTTACATTTAAAACTCTACTTCGTAATTAAGGTTTAAAAATTTATTTTGTAACAATTTTTTTTCTTGTTAAAGCATTTGTTAAGCAAATCAAATCAAATTACTTTAATTAAATTGTTTATTTTCTGTCACTATGCCTCATAAAAGATAAAATAGTTCTTGTCCTAATACTTTTGCACAGTACTGTATGTGCAGGATGGTTTCAGACGGGAAAAAACTTCCTGACCCTACACAGAGAACCGACCTTCTTAGCAGCGAATTTAGCTATGAAAGACATGTGCAAACGCCATAAGTTGGAAAGTGAAAAGAGAGTTCAGTTGTCAGTTAATGATTTTTAGCTGTAACTGAATTACAATTTGGTTCTCCATCTTGAAGCGAAATATTGTAAAAGCGTGAGACAAAAAAAAAAGTTTGTTCTTTTATTGACTTAACCAGCTAACTCAGTCAGTCAGTTAAGTGCCATACGTGATACACGCTTGAGCGATCATGTCTCGAAAGAGACATGATTGACTGGGCAGAAGATTATCCCGCAGTAGGTTGCCATTGCTTTCTGCAGTAGACTGGTTGCCGACCAAGGCTATAGAACCCAATCTGTTCTGTTATTTAACCCATAACTGGAAAGAATAGCCGGATTAATACCTTTCCCAAGGGTATTTGCACGTAAATGAATGCAATGGGTTTAGCTGGAATTCGAGCTCGGCTTCCCGTGTTCTCGTTCCGAGCCGATATCCATTGCACCACAACGCACATCCAACCAGCTAACTACATTTAACAAAACCAAGGGAGGTTATTATAATTCAGGTTTCTTTACAGGAAAAGAATATTTGCTATCATTTATGATTATTATTTTAGTTATATAAAATCTATTTAATATTCCCACAACCTAATAACATTGAACGTTTAAAACACTGACTCATTATTTAATCTAAGATGGTCTCAAGCCAAAATCAAACAATATCTATGTCAAAGTACGAGTCAAAAATAAAAACTAAACGTCGAACTATTAACCTATAACCTCTTGGTGTCAGTTTAAACTGGTGCCTACTTCTTTCATATATTGTAACCAAATCTACTTATTTCAGATAAAAAAACAAAAAACTTGGAGGTTTTCCAAAATATTTCAGTGAACTTTTCACTCTCCAAAATTACAGCTTATAATTATTGAAAAAATATTGAATTATAAAAAAAAAGATGGTGTTAATTTCAACTTGTTAAGAGACAGATAAGACTACCTCTCTATAGATTTTTTATAGTTTGAATATATTAAAAAAAAATTATGGTTAAATCTGATTAAAAGACAAAGACCAGCATAAAGGTAATTCATATGTTTATCTGTTCGATGTCAGTCAGTTAAGAGACTTACGTGATACACATTTGGGCGAGCATGTCTCGAAAGGGACATGGCTGACTAGGTAGAATATTTTCACGCAGTAGGTTGTCATTACTTTCTGCGGTAGACTGGTTACCAATCAAGACTATAGAACCCAATCTCTAATGTTATCTAATCCATAGCTGGAGGGAGAAGAGATGGATTAATACCTTTTGCAATGATATTTGTGAGCAAATCTAAACTTATTTATAAATGGAACTTTGTCTGTGTGTGTGTGTGTGTGTGTGTGTGTGTGTGTGTCCTTACTTATAGACTCCGAAACGGCTGAAACGATTTTCTTGAAAATTTACACAGTTGTACTATAAGCGTCTGCGATTGTTCTTAGCCAGGTTTTGTGTCGAGGAACCCCCTATAAATATCGAAAATCGATAATCGAAAAAATCGGGTTATAAAAGGAGTGGTCCGATTTTAATCAAATTTGATACACTCACAGACAAAGACATAAGAAACGATATTCAGAAGTTTCAAGATTGCAGTTCTTACAATAGTGCAAAAAATCGATAATATATATATATATAAAGCAAGAACTTCGTGCGTGTGTTTGTTTATCTGCCTGTATGTATGTATTTTTCAGTCCTTTTATTTTAGTTTTTGCTTCGTGTTTGGCTCTAAGTAGGTATAATTGTAGTTCTTAGTCTCAGCCATGATACCATTTACTCAGAGGACTTATTTAGCCTCCAAAATTCAGTTTACCACGAAAAAACTTATTTGATATCGATACCAGGAAATCAAAATTTGACTTACATCCATTCATTTTGAGCCTTGAAAAAGTGAAATTGATTTATTTACATTATCTGCATAAAATACCAGAATCATTCAGATACAATGAAGTGGTGGATTCATACCTTTCTAAAGGCTATTTGCACGTATATAAATGCAACGATTTACAACCCGAATACAAACTCAGCTTTCTCGTTCTCGGCCGATATCCACTGCACCACAACGCATATCCGTAAAACACAAATAATTAAAATGCGCAAATAATTGCTTTTTGACTAAATTAACATGAATTATGCAGGTGATTATCCACGTACCTCCATTTTCTATCGCAATTTTTTAACCCGAAAATTCAGAATAATTTCGAACGTTACTTTCAGATGGTGGGATAAAGACTTTAAAATAATATCTAACGAAATTTGTTAAAAAAACAACTGATGCAAAGATAGTGGTCCGAATAAATCAAAGAAATATGTTTTATACCAATTCGATTGACATACTTTAGTATACTTCTACGTGGCCTGCTCTTAGTTAACAGGACCGTTACGCTCTGCCAATAGCTCACAAATAATGCATTATTCATTTTGATTGCGTGGAAAGACAAAAAAGATATTTTAGAGACGATACTTAATTTCAGTGAGAAAATGAACGAAAGTGTTGTGGATTTCGGTTATTGAAACCGCACAAAATAAATGAACAACAACCAGAGATAGAAAAATAAATATATTAACGTAAAAGATACAAATATTGAACGCAGGTTTGTAATCCAGTAATACAAGTTAGTACGAAGTATATATATATAACTCTCTGAAGTGAAGCCGTAGTGTGTTTAGTAAGTTCATATCGGAAGCTGACGAGTGTTGTATACTAATCTTCTGATTGAGTGGAGCTAAGAGCGACTATGAACTACTGACGTTGTATTCTCCGTGAAACCTCGGTATCTTTCGGTATGTTCCGGTATCTGACGGTATCTAACTGATTTCTTATGGATCTCACTATATTGTTTCTATGTAAGGAGTATATGTATACTCTAGACGAGTCTATTTTCATGGAAAAAAGGGAGACCCCACAACAGAAAGAAAAGGTGAAGGAAAGAAAGAAAGAAAGAAAGAAAGAAAGAAAGAAAGAAAGAAAGAAAGAAGGGAAGATAGGAATGTTTGACATCTCCTGTCCATACCTAAAAATATGGACTATTCCGTTTCGATTGCGTGAAGAGACCAAAGACATCAGAGAAGCTACTCGGTTTCAGTGTGAAAATGAAAGAAACGTTTGTGGATTCTTGTTGAGAAAGTACACAAAATAATAAATAACAAAAACAAATATGGAGATAGAAAATGTAAGTTATATTGAATATACAAACTGGAACATTGGTTAGTCAATTCAGGAATACTAGAAATACTGTTAGTAGGAATCAATATATACAATCTTGTAGTGAAGAAGTATGTCCGGGCAATGAGTCTATATCGAAAACACTCCAACTTAATACGCACCAACTTACTGACCAACAAACTCCCTTACTGACTCTCTAACTACTGCTTTACAACTATATTTAGTTGTCCCTCCCAGTAAGGGCAGCATGTGACACATGGTCAGTTATAACTAGGATTTCCGGGCTATATGGCCCGGCCAAAAAATACCTGTGTATTTTTGCCCAGTCGTGCTTCTACCCTTCGGCGGAACCACGACTGGGTTATTGCTCACTGCTCGGAAGCAGAGAGCGCCCTCTACCCGAAGGCAGAGGGCTGACAGTGTCATAGTCATAATAACAGAGGCAAATGCCAACTGCTTTACAACTATATTTATTTGTCCCTCCCATTAAGGGCAACATGTGACACATGGTCAGTTTTGACTGGGATTTCCGGGCTATATGGCCCGGCCAAAAAATGTCTGTCTATTTTTGCCCAGTCGTGCTTCTACCCTTCGGCGGAACCACGACTGGGTTATTGCTCTCTGCTCGGAAGCAGAGAGCGCCCTCTACCCGAAGGCAGAGGGCTGACAGTGTCATAGCAGCAAAGCAACGACTTTACAACTGCTGCTCTCTGTATAAGGGAGGATTATCTGTACATATTAGACGAGTCCATTCCTATGTGTAAAGAGGAGTGATCCCCAAAAGAAAGAAAGAAAGAAAGAAAGAAAGAAAGAAAGAAAGAAATGTCGTCAAGTGTTTGTCAATTTCGAATGTTTTCCTTAGGACATTTTTTACTTTCTAAAACAACGTCATTGCACTATTTCACTAAAACTGTTGAGCTCAAATATTTAACTATGCGATAGATAAATTTCTGTGGATTATTTATTGTCTTAGAACACCCCATGAGCATATTCAATCATTACATTCGGAATTAAGACTCGTCAGAAAATAGAATAGCAAATACGTGAAATTTACTCGAGTATTAGAAATACCTTAGTATGGTAATATGGATCGCATTATATCGAATAAGAACAATGGGAAAATACAGATGTTATTTGAAATAAAATAAAAATAAACTTCGCAAAGTCTTGATTGTTGACTTGAGATAGGTTTTTCTTCATGATGGATTATTTTTAAGCCTAGTTCAGTGAAGCAAGAATCTCCTATACAAGCATAAATGGGATAACTATTTATATTTTTGTATAAATCAAGAATAATTTTAACGGAAATAAGTATGAGAAATTGGGAAAAAGCTTTAGTGTAGCGCGTTTCGTCCCTTCGGATTTTATCAGATTAAATTTAGGTTTACGTGATGCCGCTACATACATGCACGAACGAGGGTCGGGGGGAATTTCTAATTTGATGAATATTATTTTTTATTATGTGTTTTGGGGATATAATACAGTCCCTTTCATATAGATTCTTTTTCTTTTATGTTTCCACCTCATTTCTTAACAAATATCGTTCATTGCGATTATAGAAGATCTGCAAAGAATACAAAAAAAAAAAACCAAAAAAAAAAACAAACAAACAAAAAAACAACATATTAATAAGGTATATACCTAAGCGCATAGAATTCGAATGACAAAATGACGAATGGCAGAAATGCCGAACAAATAAGATATTGAATAGAAAAATTGTTGAGCGGACAAATTGGTCGAACGAACGAAAAATCAAATGAACAAAGTGCCGAATGAACAAAGTGCCGAACTAACAAATTGTGGAACAGACGAAGCATCGAACGAACAAAATGTGGAATGAAAAAAATGTGGAATGAACAAACGTCGAATGAACAAAGTGTCGAATGAACAAAATGTCGAATGAACAAAATGTCGAATGAACAAAACGTCGAATGAACAAAGTGTAAAATGAACAAAATGCCGAATGAACAAAGTTTCAAATGAACAAAATGTCGAATTAACAAAATGTCGAATGAACAAAATGTCGAATGAACAAAGTGTGGAATGAACAAAATGTCGAATGAACAATGTGCCGAATGAACAAAATTTCGAATGAACAAAATGTCGAATGAACAAAGTGTCGACTGAACAAAATGTCGAATGAACAAAATGTCGAAAGAACAAAGTGTCGAATGGACAAAATGTCGAATGAAAAAAATGTCGAATGAACAAAGTGTCAAATGAACAAAATGTCGAATGAACAAAACGTCGAATAAACAAAATGTCGAATGTACAAAATGTCGAATGAACAAAATGTCGAATGAACGAAGTGGCAAATGAACAAAGTGTCGAATGAACAAAATGTCGAATGAACAAAATATCGAATGAACAAAATGTCGAATGAACAAAGTTTCATATGAACAAAGTGTCGAACGCACAAAGTGTCAAATGAACAAAATGTCGAATGAACAAAATGACGAATGAACAAAGTGTCGAATGAACAAAGTGTCAAATGAACAAAATGTCGAATGAACAAAGTGTCGAATGAACAAAATGTCGAATGAACAAAATATCGACTGAACAAAATGTCGAATGAACAAAGTTTCATACGAACAAAGTGTCGAATGAACAAAGTGTCGAATGAACAAAATGACGAATGAACAAAAAGTCGAATGCACAAAGTGTCAAATGAACAAAATGTCGAATGAACAAAGTGTCGAATGAACAAAATGTCGAATGAACAAAGTGTCGAATGAACAAAGTTTCATATGAACAAAGTGTCGAATGCACAAAGTGTCAAATGAACAAAATGTCGAATGAACAAAATGACGAATGAACAAAGTGTCGAATGAACAAAGTGTCAAATGAACAAAATGTCGAATGAACAAAGTGTCGAATGAACAAAATGTCGAATGAACAAAATATAGACTGAACAAAATGTCGAATGAACAAAGTTTCATATGAACAAAGTGTCGAATGAACAAAGTATCGAATGAACAAAATGACGAATGAACAAAAAGTCGAATGCACAAAGTGTCAAATGAACAAAATGTCGAATGAACAAAGTGTCGAATGAACAAAATGTCGAATGAACAAAAGACGAATGAACAAAGTGTTAATTGAACAAAATGTTGAATGAACAAAATGTCGAATGAACAAAATGATGAATGAACAAAGTGTCGAATGAACAAAGTGTCGAATGAACAAAATGTCGAATGAACAAAATGTCGAATGAAAAAAAATGTCGAATGAACAAAGTGTCAAATGAACAAAATGTTGAATGAACAAAATGTCGAATAAACAAAATGTCGAATGTACAAAATGTCGAATGAACAAAATGTCGAATGAACGAAGTGGCAAATGAACAAAGTATCGAATGAACAAAATGTCGAATGAACAAAATATCGAATGAACAAAATATCGAATGAACAAAATGTCGAATGAACAAAGTTTCATATGAACAAAGTGTCGAATGCACAAAGTGTCAAATGAACAAAGTGTCGAATGAACAAAATGTCAAATGAACAAAGTGTCGAATGAACAAAGTGTCATATGAACAAAATATCGAATGAACAATGTGTCGAATGAACAAAATGTCGAAAGAACGAAGTGGCAAATGAACAAAGTGTCGAATGAACAAAATGTCGAATGAACAAAATATCGAATGAACAAAATGTCGAATGAACAAAGTTTCACATGAACAATGTGTCGAATGAACAAAGTGTCGCATGAACAAAATGACGAATGAACAAAAAATCGAATGCACAAAGTGTCAAATGAACAAAATGTCGAATGAACAAAATGTCGAGTGAACAAAATGTCGAATGAACAAAGTGTCAAATGAGCAAAATGTCGAGTGAACAAAGTGTCGAATGAACAAAATGTCGAATGAACAATATGTCGAATGAACAAAATATCGAATGAACAAAATGTCGAATGAACAAAATATCGAATGAACAAAATGTCGAATGAACAAAGTTTCACATGAACAATGTGTCGAATGAACAAAGTGTCGCATGAACAAAATGACGAATGAACAAAAAATCGAATGCACAAAGTGTCAAATGACCAAAATGTCGAATGAACAAAATGTCGAGTGAACAAAATGTCGAATGAACAAAGTGTCAAATGAGCAAAATGTCGAGTGAACAAAGTGTCGAATGAACAAAATGTCGAATGAACAATATGTCGAATGAACAAAATATCGAATGAACAAAATGTCGAATGAACAAAATATCGAATGAACAAAATGTCGAATGAACAAAGTTTCATATGAACAAAGTGTCGAATGTACAAAATGTCGAATGAACAAAGTGTTAATTGAACAAAATGTCGAATGAACAATATGTCGAATGAACAAAATATCGAATGAACAAAATGTCGAATGAACAAAATATCGAATGAACAAAATGTCGAATGAACAAAGTTTCATATGAACAAAGTGTCGAATGTACAAAATGTCGAATGAACAAAGTGTTAATTGAACAAAATGATTGAATGAACAAAGTGTCGAATGAACAAAATGTCGAATAAACAAAGCGTCGAATGACAAAACGTCGAATGAACAAAATGTCGAATGAACAAAGTGTCAAATGAACAAAATGTCGAATGAACAAAATGTCGAATGAACATGATACCAAACTGATCAATTGTCGAAAAGATGAACTATCAAACGAAGAAAGTGTCGAAAAAAGAAATTGCCGAACTGACAAATTCTCGAACAGACGACATATCAAACGAACAAGAGTTGAACTTACTAAAAACGAAAGATCAGAAATTTGACTGCAATAGAGTACCTTTTAGCCTTAATGCAAATATTTTTACGGTTAATAATTATTTTGAATTTTAAAACTAACATAAAAACACTGTACATGAAGATATATGTGAGAAGACTTTCATTTCAATTTGGTAAAAGATAGAGAGTAAGAAACGATTCCCTCCAAATCTTACCGCTAACCGATGATTATGGAGGCTAAATCGCTATTATTATATAATACCAAAGCTAAGCAATAAAAAATTTAGAATATCTTATTTGAATTATTTGAACTGAATTTAAAAAAAATATTGACAGCATGTAAATTTTTACTTTGTTCAACAGTTTGTCTTTTTAAAACTTTGTCTTTTCGACATTATGTCTATCCGTCAGTTCGATCTTTTTCCATTCGGTACTTTGTCCAATTGAAGATTTCCGTTCAGTACTTCGTTCGTTCGGCATAAAAATTAGTTATCTTAGTTAACACGTAAACTCTTACAGACGATAACTATTCGCGCCAACAAAAAACACAGGTGTTCACGCATGCGTTCTTTACCAAATAAGTATCAAAGAAACGCCCATTTTCCCAAATAAGGAATATTCCAAATAAGGTTATTTCTTACAATAATACCAAACGCGATCTTGTTTAAAAATAATGAATTTTTTAGAATAAATCCTTATAATTTAACAAATTTCAACCTAAAAAATATTTAACAATAAAATATTAAAAAAAGTATTATTATTCGGTTGAAATACAGAAAATAATTCTTAAATTCTCCCAAGACAAAAAAATGCGATGAAATCCAAAAAGTTTATCGCATAAGAAAATATGGTACAATAGTAATTCACCTTTTAATTCTGAGACTGATAAAAAAAAAATTACAAATTCAGAAACAGTTTCAGAAAATAACATATTATTGCTCGACATTTTGCCTATTCATCAATTTGTCTTTCGACACTTTTGTCCTTTGACGCTCTCACCTATTACCGGCCTTTGAGTATCGTGTTTATCCGTTTTCATTTGAATTTTTTTGCAGCTTTTACGCAAACAGAATTTCATCTAAACTTAGACTAGTACTACATAATATCGATCACGGTGTCATGAACAAAATATTTTGATATTTACATATTGTTTTTCGAACAGCTTTTGATAGGTTTTCTTCGTTTATCCCGTTCGGAAATCATTTTGTTGCCAGCTCGTTTCTATCTTTCTCCAAATTGCGCCAAGATTCCTCAAAATGTTGCAGTCACTGTGATCGATCAATGTTTTCTTAATTTTGGAGAAGGAAGCCTTGAAGCGTCTGAAGGGATCTTGGAATACCGCCATTATTCAATATTGTTTCAAGTAATGCTTTTTCTTCTTATGCTAGCAAGTAACCTCATTTTCATAGATTTTTTTTTATGATCTTTAACGTGATAGATACAAAAGGATTGTGGTAGATATACAGAAAAATATAGTAGTGTTAATATCATTCTTATAAGGAAACATGGGGCATTCGTTGACGGAACAGTCAGTGCTACTGATCGGCAGAATGTGATCTGGACAGAAGAAAAGTGCTAATATATCAGGAAAGCGTCCACAACATAACTGAGAGAAGAAGCTGGATGGGTGGCACAGCCTTCTTACTAATGGAATATGAAAAGAATGTGGATGAGTTGAACATGTTTACGCGGTATGGCGAGTTTTAGTTGTAATGTTTTGTACCTGTTTATCTAAAAATGTACTGTTGTAGAGTTGTAACGAAAACTTCTTCGCCAAATTGTGGTCTGTTTGGGCCAGAAAGAAAGACACGGAAATAAGAACGTAGGTTCAAACAGTGTATTAGAATAATAGAACATATATACAAGTAAATGTGCTCCTTGTAAGCAAATAAAACTGTAAGTACGAACAGTATAGTTACGATGCGTTTCGGCTCTCTCTAAACTGTTCCACAGACACGGAAACAAGAAGGTAGGTTCAAACAGTGTATTAGAATAACAGAACATATATACAAGTAAATGTGCTAGTTGTCAGCAAATAAAAGTGTAAGTCCGAACAGTATAGTTACGATGCGTCTCGACTGTCTTACGTCTGCCTCTAAACTGTCTCACAGTTGCGTCACCGGAAGTCACTCAGGTTATTATTTGTGTTCATTCCTATAGATGGGACACCATAACATGTCATCATCATCATTTATCCGTCACACCCAGATGGTGCATAAGGAAGCAATTTTTTGTTGCTGTTTCTGTAACAAACTGTTTTTACGGGGCAGGGTTGTTAGCCCTGCTCCCAACCCCCAAACCTGGAGGACCTGTGGACCTATCTTCGGTGATTGGACGGGAACCGGTGTATTGAACACGATATAGCCGTAGACATGTAGCTCGTTTTAAACACTGTCAAGGCTGGAAAGTGAGTATTAAACAGTTTCAGTGCAGGAATCGTGTCAATTTCCAATTTTTTTTTGTATAATCTACTTTAAATAAAAACTTGCGATGGTACTTATGATCGTTACTTTAATATTTGGCTTAAGTGTTGTGGAGTAGTTTTCGCACTGAAGGTTATTATCGTGCTATGTCGGTTGCTTATCGACTTAGCGTACCCAAAATGTTAGGAACTTGGTAATCTTCCACTGAAAACTGACTCCTTAGTATTCGGCGAACTGCCAACTAATGTCAACTGCCTAGTAATTCTACTGAACTCCAATAGAAGTCTTAAGAACTCCTATGAACTTTCCGTTAACTCTTATTAGTATAGGAGGGAGAGTTCCATTATTTGAGGAATAGCTGTGTTTTAGCATTAAGTTAAGTTCAAACGATGACGATGGAATAGGTGAATTACCTTAAGTGATATTATAGTCGTGAAACTCGAAAAGAACATATTTATTCATTAGCTATTTTAATACACTAGAAAAGAGGAAAAACTGCTAGTATCCTGCTAGTATTCATTTATCTACCTACAAATATAGATAAATATACAGGGTGCAAAGATTAAATTGTCGCCATTTTATATTTTCAATTTCGCGCATGCGCATTGCTTGTTTTTTTATTTTGTCGACTGAGCAATATCGTAGGGTCAATTGGACACCGTATGTAAGAAAAAGAGCACCAATGACACAGTTAACTCTGCCAGAAATTTGGAAACAGCATACAGAAATGCTTGGCATTCACACCAGAAACTCCAAAATGAATAGTACAGAGGATTCGAAAAGAGTTGGATGTGTCTAATGACGAGTACAAAGGTGTTTGGAGTGATCACTAGTGATGGCAACATTATAGCACCTTGCATCTTTCTACAGGGCCTCAGATTCAACACGAAGGCCCATATCAAGTACCTTTCAGAGATAGTGCTGTGTTGGATCAAGAGGATGACTCCTGGAAGACCCTATGTCTGGCAACAGGACCATACACCATGCCACACAAGCAAGAGAACCCAGTCATGGATGTCAGACAATTTTGCAACCATATCACCCCTTACATTTGGACACCTAACTCTTCAGATTGCAACTGTTTGATTAGTATGTGTAGGACGCAGTTGAGCGAAAGACCAACAAATCTCCTTGGAACACAAAAGATGAACTGAAGCCGTAATTATAGCAGCCTTCCCCAACGAAACCACCTATAGGAGATGTAAGCGATTTTGAACTCGTCTGGAGGCCGTGATTGAAACCAATAACATTTGAAGTGAATAAATTCACTCTTTAGTATTTTGTGTAATTTTGGTAACTGTATCTGTTAAAGTGGAATGTCCATGTTATTTTCTTTTTTACGAAATTTAGACGACAATTCATTCATCGCACCCTGTATAGATTTGTTTCGTCTCATTATCCGTACTTTTCTTCACGTATTCATTGACATTTCTTCAGTCTTTCAAATTTCGTTATATGCTTTTGTCATCTTGTCGATGAGAATCTATAATTGGAACGTGTAACAATTTTCCATTTGGATCAGAATTTAGAGCAGAGCTTTGTAACAAGTACTCTTCTTCGACAGTTTGTAGTCACGCATGTTGGACTTTTTGGGATATATATATATATATATATATATATATATATATATATATGTGTGTGTGTGTGTGTGTGTGTGTGTGTGTGTGTCCCAAAAAGTCCAAAAAGTCCACCCATGGGCCAAACCATTTTATAATTCACCAATAGAAGGCTTAACCAATCAGGAAGCTCAAAATATTCAATGCGACCTGTATAAAAGGCGGCCATATTTATCCGAGTATTGGAGTTCAAATCCGATTTTAGAGAGTGTCTGATTCGAGAGTGGTGGTCCTTGGCGTTGTTTCATTGAACAGATTACGTGCGACGAGGATACTCTATATCCATATACTATGACGGACATGGTCAACAGATGCCAAGAGGATACTCTCTATCCAGGAACGTTGTCAACATTACCTTCAATCCCGTACTTTGTGACCATCATGAACTGTTGTTGCAATATAATATACATTCGGGAGATTGATTCTCTAATATAATCAATACATAAACTGATCCCTGCGCTTTATATATAGATTATGGCGAATTTTACCAACAACACAATTGTCAAATAATCAATTCTATTTCCAATTTATTGGACTGGCCGGAAAGTTTCTGCAGAATTTTAATCGATCATTTTCTAATACGTTAGAACATCTAACATTTATCGACAGATATAATATGCTTACACTTCCGATTAGAGAACACTTCAAACGATCTCTTGAGAAAGAAAGTTTAAAATTACATAATTCGTGTCAATTTTGCATCCCTATGAAAATGGAAAATTATAAGGTGCATTTTATACACTTAATGCTTGTTATTACCAAAAAGCCTCACAATTAGCAAAAAAGATATGTGTTATATACGGTGAAGGTGCTTTAGCTGATAGAACTGTACAGTTTAGAATTGGTGATTTTAGACTTATTGATGAAGAACTCTTAGGCAGACCCCTCCACTACGGATGACGACTAAATTAAGATATTAACTAAGTATAATCCGCATTACACAACGCGGGAACTGGGTGAAAATTATCAAAATCCACCATCCAAGAGGTTTTAGTGAAGCTTTGGTTCTCAGATCGTAACAACATGATCTGAGCGAAAATAATCTTTTGGACCCTGTTTCTATCTGTGACTTGCTGCATAAACGCAAAGAGAATGCACTCTTTTTTCTAAGCAGATTTTGACGGGTGATGAGAAATCAATCGTTTACAACAATGTTCAGCAGAGATGATTGTGGGCTAAGCGCTATGAGCCAAATTTAGCAACCCCTACAGTAGGTTTTCATCCTAAGAAAGACATGCTGAGCATTAGAAAGGAACTATGAACTTCTGCCAAGTAATCAGTTAATTGATTCTGAAAACTATTGCTCGCTACTAGAAGAAATAGACACAGCAATCCAAGAAAAAAAAAAACGCTCAGAATTGGCGAACAGGAAATATGCTGTTTTCCATCAAGATAACGCAAGACTACACGTTTTTGGAGAACCAGCAAAATTGTTGCAGCTTGTCTGGGATGTGTTACGTCACCCGCCATATTCATTAGATATTGCTCTTTCGGATTTCCATTTATACAGGTCCTTGCAAAATAATCTCAAATGGTAAATATTTTAATATAGTATTTTGTATAGTTTTGCCACCATAAAGTAAATACATAGTTTTATCAATGTAATATTTGTATAATTTTATCAGCGGAAAAAACAGCTAATTGGTTATGGATCAAAAGAGCGAGTGCGTGGATTTCAAAACAAATTGTTATCTAAAATTCCCCGAAATTCTGCATTTCTGATTTCTCTCCACTTTATTAGTACTCGTAAATAAGATAAAATGCATAAATAAGTTTTAAATTAATGTATTTAATTGTAATTAAGGTTTTTTTAATTGTACATAATTTATTATATATTTATGTGCGGTTTTAAAAAGATTTTAAAGTACTTTTGTATATATATATATATATATATATATATATATATATATATATATATATATATTTCTAATATTTTGGAAACGATTTTAAATTTATACATATTTGTAGATACTTGTATTTTTTTAAACGGATTTTTTTTTTGATAAATTCTTAGACGAGTTTTTTTTATCCTCATATCTTTTTTTTTTTTAGAAACGACTTAAAATTATATATTTGTAGATATTTATTTATTTTTAAACGTGATTAATTCTTAGTCGAGTTTTCTTTTCTTCTAATAGCCGTTCAATAGGTGTCACCGTATTATTTTATTACTGTGATGTCTCTGCGTAGTACTATCACTGTGACTATGAAGTCTGTTTATCAAACAAGTCCAAGAATTTAAGTACCTAGGAAGTGTTCTAACAGGAGATGGAAAGTGCGACACGGAGATCCGAAGGCGAATTGGCATGTCAAAGGACGCGTTCCAGAAGATGAGCAAAATACTAACACACAGGAAAATCTCAATAGAAACGAAGAAAAGAGTGCTAGACTGCTACGTGATGTCAGTTCTCCAATACGGCTGTAAATGCTGGACAATATCATCGAAAATGAGGACAAAACTGGAAGCGGCCGAAATATGGTTCTACAGAAGGATGCTACGGATATCGTGGACTGAGCATACAAGCAACGACGAAGTGTTAGAAAGAATGGCAACAAAAAGGAAATTGATGCTGAGCATCAGGAAGAGACAACTGAAGTTCCTGGGACATGCAATGAGGAAGGAGAGCCTGGAGAACCTGATACTGACTGGTCAGATAGAAGGAAGGAAGAGACAGAGGGAAGGCAGCGGATAACATATTTGTAGGGTCTGATCAGGTGGATGACGGAACGGGGGTTGCCAGGAGCAACAGGAACAAACATACTAAGAGCCACAAGGGATAGGGAGACGTGGAGATCCATGATCGCCTACGTCCTGAAGGGACAGGGCACATAGAAGAAGAAGTGTGATGTCTTTGAAAAGTTTTACTATTGTCACTATGGTGTCTCCGTATTGTTTGATTACTGTGATGTCTCTGTATAGTTCTATCACTGTCATTATGATGTCTCTGTATTGTTTTATTACTGTGAAATCCATACTTGTAAAACGTATTACTGTGAAATTCATGCTCACATAGTTCAATAATACTAGGCAATATAATGAGCCGAGTTCAAATTTCAACTGGGCTAGTTACATTCAGTGACGAAAAATTTATAAATCCATTTCGACTCCCAATTATGTGTTAAATGGTAGAACTTTTATTTGGTAAAACAGTGTTAATTTTTTTTTTTTTAATCATTTCACTCCGAGCAAGGCGGAAACGCCACTGATGTGCAGGGGGTTACATAAATGTAAAAAGATTAATTAGAAAAGAGTGAGGAGTACAAGCTAGTTAGAAAGGAACAATAGAAAGCTGAGAAAGCAGGTGCGATGACAGATACATAGGCGGAGAGAAAGTGAAGGTTATACGGGGGAGGGGAGAGAGCTAGAGTCCAGTGGTTAGTAGATGAGTATTGACTTTGCATTTAAATTTCTGGAGGTTGTAGCCGTCAGGAAAGCAAGAATACGGGAGCGAGTTCCACAGGCGGGAAGTGCGAGAGAGGAAGCTGCAGGAGTAGAATTGTCGTCTGCGTTTGGCTAACCTGACTGTGAATGGGTGGGACCCAGTTGCCAGTCTGGTTGCACGAGTAAACACCTGTTGAGGAGGTATCAGTGACTTTATTCTCAAACAATGTTTAATGCAGTATTCATTCCTAAAATAAAAGGAATTATTCTTACAATTCAAAATATGATTCGGATTTAAATAACCCACAAAAGGTTGTTAAGCGTTAAAAGACAAATCAGTCAACCTAACAGAAAAAAAAAAAACATCTCTGGTCATCACAATATGAAATGCTTTAGAAAAAAGTGATAAAGGAATATGTAATTCTATCAACAAAAAAATTGTTTTAATTCGATGAAATCCTGAAAACAGGATCGCGATACACAAAAATTTTCAGCTTTGTTATGGATTAAACTAGCAGTATAGCCCGGCGTTGCTCGGGTGTAATGAAAGCTTTAAAACTAATCCATGGTCCTGGAGCTCAGACTATTTGGACATTGGCACGAAAGGCTAAAATGTTTCCAGTTAAAGCGAAACCGTAGACTGAAAGAAACATGAATGGATGTAAGTCAAATTTTGATTTCCTGGTATCAATATCAAATTTTCTGCACTACTGTAAGAACTGCAACCTTGAAACTTCTGAATATCGTTTCTTATGTGTGCATCAAATTTGATTAAAATCGGACCACTCCTTCTATAACCCAATTTTTTCGATTATTGATTTTCGATATTTATCGGAGGCACCTCGACACAAAACCTAGCTAAGAACACTCGCAGACGCTTATAGTACAACTGTGTAAATTGTCAAGAAAATCGGTTCAGCAGTTTCGGAGTCTATAGGTAACGGACACACACACACATACACACACACACAGATATACACACACACACACACACACACATACACAGATACAGACACACACAGAGAAAAAATTCCATTTATAAATAAGTTTAGATATGGATAAGAATCTGAGAGAAGAATAGCGTTAGGAAAAATAGAAAACGTTTTGCTTTTATTTAAGCTTGATCAGAAATGAAGAATGAAAGAGAAAAAGAAAATTCTGGTAATTGTTATGTTGGTTTTTGCGTCATTGGTTAAACTTCTGCTCCGATGAACTTAGCTCACTGGTGCCCCCTTTATATATGAATTTACTCAAGCCACAAGATTAGCAACTAGGTCCCACCCTTTTACTGTGAAACCAATAAAATGTAAACGCAAATTCTACTCCATCAGCTTCTTTTCTCGCACTTCCCGCCTGTGGAATTCCCTTCCGTTTACTTGTTTCTCCGACAGCTACAATCTCCAAAAATTTAAGCGTAAAGTCAACAAACATCTCTTTTCTAACTTGCATCCTCTCTTTCATGCTCCTTTCTCCGTCTACTCCACTCTCATCAGTATTCTCATCCTTGTCTTACCCACTTCCTGACACCCCCTATAACTTGTCACTCTTTCTCATAACTTTTCTACGATGTAACCCTCTGAGCACCAGTGGCAGTAAACTGCCTTGCTCGGGGCGATATGATTATAAAAAAAAGTAGATCTTTCGTGTATTTACTTTGTTTTGTAGGGTCCGCGTGTATGAATATTTGTATGTTTGTGAATCATAGTTGCAGTTGATAGAATTGTTCTTTGTTCTGCACAATATATATATATATATATAATACCGGCCATAATTATTAGGCCACCCAGTTTTAAAAGAAAATGATGTATTTCATACTATTTTTAGTATTCATTGCCAAGTGGATAATTCTAAATGAAAATAGAATGGTTCTTTTGTTAAAATAACATGTGCATCAAGTGAACTGTTTTGGTGTCCAGTTTTTGTGTTCTCTTCCCTATGCTAGTCTCTTCTTTTTATTGGCTGACCGAAGCACAGGCTTCCTGGTTGCCTTGTAAAATTTTAAAAAGTAGTTATAACAAAAGAAGCATTCTATTTTCATTTAGAATTATCTACTTGGCGATAAATACTAAAAATAGTATGAAATACATATTTTTTTGTTAAAAACTGGAGCGACCTCATAATTATGGCCGGTATTATATATATATATATATATATATATATATATAATATGGGTTGTTTTATGTATGCACCTAGATTTAAATATTCAAATACACATACAGACCTACTAAACTCAATCCGCTATATACACGTTGATAATATAAATTTAATTATCTTATCTACATGTAAAAATGGTTAAAATAATGGCAGTATTATAAAAAAAAAAGAAGAAAAATCCACTCGATAACATCTACTATGAACATGTTCCAAATGTGCTGACCGTGTTCGGAAAATGAAGCAGTCATATAACTCTAGATACATACATAAAACGATCCATATATCGAATGCAAAAATAATGCACACACACACACACACACACACACACACACACACACACACACACACACACACATATATATATATATATATATATATTTCACTAATATATAGACATACAAATCAATAATAGGTGTATCAGTAACAAATGCCTAAATATCCTTGTTCTAGTTTTATATATATACTACCGGCCATAATTATTAGGCCACCATATTTATTGCCAAGTAAATAATTGTAATTGAAAGTAGAATGGTTCTTTTGTTACTACTGCACAATAACATCTGCATCAAATGAATTTATAAATATTCAATAACTACTTATATTGCAGTTTCATCAATGAAAGCATGAAGAAAATTTAGGCTGATTCGGACGAGTTCATCTTCGCTTCTTTGCCTTGTAAAATTTTCCAAAGTAATAATAACAAAAGAACCATTCTATTTTCAGTTGGCAATAAATATTAAATATAGTATGAAATATATCATTTCTTTAAAAAAATGAAGTGGCGTCATAATTTTGGCCGGTAGTGTATATATATATATATATATATATATATATATATAAACTTATTTATAAATGGAACTTTGTGTGTGTGTGTGTGTGTGTGTGTGTGTGTGTGTGTGTATGTCTGTGTGTCTGTGTATCCGTTACCTATAGACTCCGAAACGGCTGAACCGATTTTCTTGAAAATTTACGCAGTTGTACTATAAGCGTCTGCGAGTGTTCTTAGCTAGGTTTTGTGTCGAGGTACCTCCGATAAATATCGAAAATCGATAATCGAAAAAAAAACGGGTTATAGAAGGAGTGGTCCGATTTTGATCAAATTTGATACGCACATAGACAAAGACATAATAAACGATATTCAGAAGTTTATAGGTTGCAGTTCTTACAATAGTGCAGAAAATCAATAATATATATATATATATATATATATATATATATATATATATATATATATATATATATATATATATATATATATATATATATGCTATTAAATATAAGAGACAATGAATGTCTATTATGTTTAATCATGAGCCGTTCTAAACGTCGTATTTTTGCTTTAATTTCAGTTGAAAATGAAGACAAAAATTCTCCAACATTTGGATAATTATTTATTGGTTTTCTTCTAAGCTTTCGGCTCACATGAGCCATCTTCAGAGAGGTAGTATAAACTGAAATATTATAAAATCCACCATCACCGACGATTTTATTTTGTGTTGACATAAAACTCCGCTTAGCAACGGCAATAGTTACCAAAAATAATAAACGCAGTTCTTAAGTTTGCGATGCGGTTTTATGACGTCACACCGCGGGATAGCGCGAAATGACAACAAAACCATCTAGTCAAATGCAATGTAATATGTTATTTCCTGTTTTCAAGTTGATTTTATTGAGTGTTGGTTGTTTTGATTTGATGTACATGGCCTCCAATATCTGCAGGTTCCTCTTACTGTGTGTATGAGTAAGGATCACCGTATTGTTGACCAAAATCTGTCTGATATTACCTACATGTTTATGTTTTTCAGAGAAATGTTGTTTAATAGTACTCTGATAGATTTTGCCTCGATATACTAAATATATATATATATATATATATATATATATATATATATATATATATATATAAATCGATACCAGGAAATCAAAATTTGACTTACATCCATTCATTTTTCTTTCAGTCTACGGTTTCGCTTTAACTGGAAACATTTTAGTCTTTCGTGCCAATGTCCAAATAGTCTGAGCTCCAGGACCATGGATTAGTTTTAAAGCTTTCATTACACCAGCAACGCCGGGCTATACTGCTAGTGTATATATATATATATGTGTGTGTGTGTGTGTGTGTGTGTGTGTTTAAATATTCTCAAATGGTGAGACAAAATGAATGAAAACGAGACAAGTTTCGTTATCTGACAGACTATGAAAGTAATGTAGGATTTATTATGCTGCACGGGTTTATATACAATGAGGCGATGATGCCATTTGTTTTATCAAAGTTTGTAAATTTGAGAACATTCATGAATATGTATACGTACATTGGCAAATAATGGTAATTATTGATTTTATTTACTTTTAATGTCATATTTATATAGGCAAGTAAGAATAATATATACAAGCACCAAAAATGCAAGCACATAAACACATATATTATCTCCGGCTATATCATGTTGATTACATCGGTTCTCGTCCAATCACCGAAGTTAAGCAGCATCGAGCCTGGTCAGTACTTAGATAGGTGACCGTTTGGTAATACCAGGTGCTGTAAACGTAAGGACTAAGAATGGTCCACCGGTCCTCCAGGTTTGGGGTTTGGGGTATGCGGTTTGGCGGTTGGGAGCAGGGCTAACAACCCTGACCCATAAAAAAACAGTTTGTTACGGAAACAGTAACAAAAAGTTGCTGCCCTACACACAATGATGATGACAAATCTAAACTTATATAATAACTGGAACTTTGTGTGCGTGTGTGTGTCCGTTACCTATAGACTCCGAAACGGCTGAACCGATTTTCATGAAAATTTACACAGTTGTACTATAAGCGTCTGCGTGTGTTCTTAGCTAGATTTTGTGTTGAGGTACCCCCGATAAATATCGAAAATCGATAATCGAAAAAATTGGGTTATAGAAGGAGTGGTTCGATTTTAATCAAATTTGACACTCTCATAGACAAAGACATATCTGCCTGCATGTATGTATTTTCTCCAGTCATTTTATTTTAGTTTTTGCTTCGGGTTTGGCTCTAAGTAGGTATAATTGTAGTTCTTCGTCCCAGCCATTATACCATTAACTCAGAGGACTTATTTAGCCTTCAAAATTCAGTTTACGACGAAAAAAACTTATTTGATATCGACACCAGGAAATCAAAATTTGACTTACATCCATTCATTTTTCTTTCCGTCTACGGTTTCGCTTTAACTGGAAACAACTATTGCTTTTTACTCTTTCGTGCCAACGTCCAAAGAGTTTGAGCTTCAGGATCATGGATTAGTTTTAAAGCTTTCATTACACCCAAGCAACGCCGGCTATACTGCTAGTACATACATAGATACAATATATATGATACATATTAACGTTACCGACATATAAACGAACACATTTACGCATGTTTCTCTCATACACATTATATTTTCAAAAAAAAGAAAGTCATCCATCGCTTGATAATTGTATACATTATTTCGCTGAAAGTTTGAACGAAAATATATTTCGTTTACTCATTCACACACACACACACACTAATGTTAACGACATATAAACTCACTTAATTCGTCTATTGTTTAAATACGCTTAACACATGCATTATTTTCGCATACATACACTTACATTTAAAATAAGCATCTATTGCTTTTATAACACGTAGCACACACATATAAACAAGCATAAGTTTTTTTTCTAAAATAAAGAAATCTGAATGCTTAGTCATCAGTTCAAAAAGGAGCCCCAAATGCCAACTACTAAAATCAAGGAGGTCCAGAAATATAAATATCTGGGTATTGTTCTAACAGAGGGCGGTAAACACGACACGGAATACGAAGGCGAATTGGTATGGGCAAGGATGCATTCCAGAAGCTGAGTAGTATATTGAGAGACAGGAAAATTTCGCTGGAAAACACAGAAGAGAGTACTGGAAAGTTATCTGATGTCTGTCCTATATGGCAGTGAATTCGGGACAAAGATAACAGAGAGACTTAAAGTAAACTAAATGTGGTTATACTGAAGGATGCTGAGGATACTGTGGACTGAACACGTGAGCAACGATAAGGTTCTGGAGAGGACAGAAACGAAAAAGAAACTAATACGCAACACTAGGAAAAGACAGCTGGAGTCATGTAATGAGGAAGGAGGGCTTAGAGACTATGATACTCAAAGGTCAGGTAGCGAGAAAGAGAAATAGGGGAAAGCAAGCCATAAAATACTTGCTGGGCTTGAGCAAATGGATGGGAAAGTGGGGTTTGGGTGGGGTAACAGGAGAAAACGTGTTGAGCTACTAGGGATAGGGAGATGTGGAAGACCACAATCGCCTACGTTCTGAACGAACACGGCAAATAAAAGAAGAAGATATATATATATATATATATATTTTTTTTTTTAATCATTTCACCCCGAGCAAGGCAGAAACGCCACTGATGTGCAGGGGGTTACATAAATGTAAAAAGATTAATTAGAAAAGAGTGAGGAGTACAAGCTAGTTAGAAAGGAACAATAGAAAGCTGAGAAAGCAGGTGCAATGACAGATACATAGGCGGAGAGAAAGTGAAGGTTATACAGGGGAGGGGAGAGAGCTAGAGTCCAGTGGTTAGTAGATGAGAATTGACTTTGCATTTAAATTTCTGGAGGTTGTAGCCGTCAGGAAAGCAAGAATACGGGAGTGTGTTCCACAGGCGGGAAGTGCGAGAGAGGAAGCTGCAGGAGTAGAATTGTCGTCTGCATTTGGCTATCCTGACTGTGAATGGGTGGGACCCAGTTGCCAGTCTGGTTGCACGGGTAAACACCTGTTGAGGAGGCATCAGTGACTTAAGCTCATCCGAGCAGAAGCCATGAAAGTATTTATAGAAGAGACAGAGGGAGGCCCCATTTCGACGATGAGGAAGTGGCTGCAGTTGAGTCGCCAGATCAGTACCTATCACATTACAGACTCTCCTTTGGAGCTTGTCAAGAACACTGAGGAGAACGGCAGGGGTGCCTGACCATAAATGGCAGCAGTACTCCATTCACGGACGGATGGTTGACTTGTATATATGCAGGATAGATTCAGGTGGAAAAAACATTCTGGATCGACATAGTGACCCAATCTTCTTAGCAGTAGATTTTGTATATATATGTATGTATGTATATATATATTTGAATCAGTATCAGATTGAATTTATTGTCTGTCTTTGAGATCTTCAGCTGCGCCATTCTATATTTGTTGCCGATATTCATAAACAAAATCCGATCAATTTTAAACACGCCGGACTTATTGGCGACTTCATAAAAATTGCTTTTTACTTTTCCATTCAAAACCTGTCGCCGATCAAGTTCTTGGCCTCAGACAGCCGACAGATTATTCTCGCTATCAACATTAATATTACTTCTTTTAGATTTAGAATTTGCCTTCTATCACATCCGAGGCACTTATATCCAACCTCCATCCCTTTCGCTGTCATTTTCCTTATCTACGTTTCTTTCGTTTTCTATCTATTTTGATCGATTTATCAGCCTACCCGTATAGAACTGCCTTTGTTTATCTTTTAATCTGTTTATCGGTCGATCCTAGCTTGTTAATATCTATCTATCTATCTATCTATCTATCTATCTATCTATCTATCTATCTATCTATCTATCTATGTGAATATGCTATAATCTATCTATCTATCTATCTATCTATCTATCTATCTATCTATCTATCTATCTATCTATCTATCTATGTGAATATGTTATAATCTATCTATCTATCTATCTATCTATCTATCTATCTATCTATCTATCTATGTGAATATGTTATAATCTATCTATCTATCTACCTATCTATCTATCTATCTATCTATCTATCTATCTATCTATCTATCTATGTGAATATGTTATAATCTATCTATCTATCTATCTATCTATCTATCTATCTATATATCTATCTATCTATCTATCTATCTATCTATCTATGTGAATATGTTATAATCTATCTATCTATCTATCTATCTATCTATCTATCTATCTATCTATCTATGTAATGTGAATGTATAATCTATCTATCTATCTATCTATCTATCTATCTATCTATCTATGTGAATATGTTATAATCTATCTATCTATCTATCTATCTATCTATCTATCTATCTATGTGAATATGTTATAATCTATCTATCTATCTATCTATCTATCTATCTATCTATCTATCTATCTATCTATCTATCTATCACAGCAAGGGGTGAATATATTCCTAAGTCAGACGTTGAGTGAATCTAGGCAGACTTCAAGCTTCACAACTAATTCAGTTCTCAACCAAATTTCAAAAATTTTACAGAGTTAAATAGGATTCTCCTTAGTTACATTTTGAAAAAAAATTGGTTCAGTAGAAAAAAAAAAGGCATCAAAATATGTGAAGTCTGAAAAGGGAGACTAACTACATAAGTACATAAGTGATTGAGTGACTATCTCTTCAAATAATAAATCTTATTCTTTACTAGCAGTATAACCCGGCGTTGCTCGGGTGAAATGAAAGCTTTAAAACTAATCCATGGTCCTGGAGCTCAGACTTAGCCTAAAGAATATTTCTGTGAAGTTTGGTGAGAATTTGATAAAAATATTGGATTTGTATAAAGGACATACAGACAGATAAACAGACACACACACACAAACATCTTGTCTTATATATATATATTTTTTTTTAATCATATCATCCCAAGCAAGGCGGTAACGCCACTGATGTGCAGGGGGCTACATACATAAGAGTGAGAAGATTAGAAAAGAGAAAACCGGAAACTGCATCCTAAACAGGAAACAAGGGATGAGCCTCTTCACCTGTTCAATAGATGTGGGTGGAGTGTGAACCGGGCGATAGTTTAGTCTATCTACTCCAATTGAAAAAACAAAACAGTGAGAAGATTAGAAAAGAGAAAACCGGAAACCGCATCCTAAACAGGAAACAAGGGATGAGCCTCTTCACCTGTTCAATAGATGTGGGTGGAGTGTGAACCGGGCGATTTTCTGCACTATTGTAAGAACTGCAACCTTGAAACTTCTGAATATCGTTTCTTATGTCTTTGTCTATGAGTGTATCAAATGTGATTAAAATCGGACCACTCCTTCTATAACCCGATTTTTTCGATTATCGATTTTCGATATTTATCGGGGGTACCTCGACACAAAACCTTGCAAAGAACACTCGCAAACGCTTATAGTACAACTGTGTAAATTTTCAAGAAAATCGGTTCAGCCGTTTCGGAGTCTATAGGTAACGGACACACAGAGACACAGACACACACGCACACAGACAAAGTTCCATTTATAAATAAGTTTAGATAACTTTTTTGTTTAATATATTTGCATGCAGTTTTCAACAAGTAAACGCTGATGACATCTTTCATTAATTTTGTCAACCAAACTTTGCTTATTATTTATCATTTTATCAGAATTGATTATCAGAGTTATTTATGAATAACAAATGTTTTATTATTTCGTTAACCAATTGCATATAATATTTTTCTTTTTAATATTTTTGAATGCAGTTTTTAGCATTAAATATATATTAAATTAATAGCAATTCCTGGAAAAGTCATGGATTACATGGGAAAATACGCACATGAAAAGTAATATTCTTAAGATTATATTAAACCTCGAAAAGAACTGGACAATTTATTAAACCTGGAAAAGAACCTTGGTTCCCCCTCACTGGCATGTAACTGGCTGGTGTCAGCCATAATTATAGACAAAGGCGAGGACGACCAGAGATCTACGACTAGAGGTCTATTGGTCTTCCATTAGAGATCTTCCACTAGAGATCTATTGGTCTGCCGCTAGAGATCTACAGGTCTTCGACTAGGGATCTACATCTATTGACTACGCCTACGTCTCAGGATACTGCATACGACGAGTACCGTACATTAGGTCTACTTACCAGATTGTTCTACTCGGTTACATTTGCCTTAACCACTTAACATTTCCGAATGATATATCTATATTTAGCCCTTTCAGGGACATATAAGATAGTATTAGCGTTTCCGTTTGGGAAACCAATTGTAATTGCGAATGTCTCATTGTAACTCTTGTGACAGTTAATAATACATCTAAAATACACTCACACCCTGTCTTTGCATTAGCAGTACACAGTGGGTTAAAGGAAAAGAAAATGTAATTTTTCTTCATGACAATGCAAGGCTGTTCTACATGATCCGCCATATTCATTTGATTTTGCACCAACCGATTATTACCAATTTTCGATCTCTTGCAAACTCTCTGTAATGAAAATCAGATTCAAGTGTTCATTGAAAACCTTTTCTGCATCAAAATCTTCAGAATTTTGCTCAAAATGTATGGATGATGAGCCTGATAAATGACAAAAAGCCATTGCAAATAACAGTGAGTTTATAACAGAAGAAACTTCGATTGTACTTTCTGGTCTTTAAAGAATAAAGTTGATTAACAAAGAAATAACAGTAATTATTTTATGACTGAACCTAATAGAAGGGTTTACAATAATTCATTTAGTGCTAGATTTATATATGTTTCACCTATTTTTTTAAAATTGTTCTCCATTTGTCTTTCATTTTAATGCAGAAATCATAATTATTTACACTCGGATTATTGTCCTAATCTTGTTGTTATCACATATTTGTTATGCTGTTCGACCATCATCAGGTTTTTGTCGAACAGCTTTCAAGTATCAACATCTTAATCCATCAGGCTACCGCCCCGTGGGAGAATCCTGAGAATAGACCTTGGAGCCCTAAACCTACCTGGTATGCTGATGACTACATTAGATCATAGCATTGGTTCATGAACTTGGTAAATTAAATGTGAGTTCTATCTCTTCTCGATAGAACCAAGGCAAGTAATAACAGAGCAGTATTAAAAAGAACAAGATAACCAAAAGACATGAACAGCAGGGTGAGAACAAACAAGATTAAGTAACTGTTACAGTTATCTATTTTTTTAAATATATAATCGTGTCGCCCCAAGCAAAGCATTTTACTGCCACTGTTGTGCAGAGGGTTACATAGTAGGAATGTTGAGAAGTGAGGGGTTGCAGGGGGTAACAGGAAGAGAGTAGGAAAGGGAACTGATTACTGGTGAGAGTGGGATAGACGAGGAGGAATTTTATGGGGAATTTGAGGTTGCAGGAGATGTCAGGAAGAGAGTAGGAGAGGGAAAAGAGTACTGATGAGAGTGGGGTGGATGTAGAAAAGCATGAGAGAGAGGATGTAAGTTAGTGAGACAGGAAATGACTATTGACTTTTTATTTAAATTGTTGGAGATTGCAGCTGTCAAGAATGCAAGTATGCGGAAGAGAATTCCACAGGCGGGAAGTGCGGGAAAAGAAGCTGATGGAGTAGAATTTGCGTTTACAATTTTTTGGCTTCACAGTAAAAAGGTGCGACCTAGTTGCTAGAAAGTATTTATGTCGTACTTTACAATAAGGCTATATTTCAGTATCATTATACACAGGGTGCGATGGGTTAATTGTCGCCATTTTATATTTTTATTTCAGGCATACGCGTTGTGTATTTTTGATTTTAGGAACGGTAAGAATTCACATATTCTCCAGTCAGCTATGATTTAATCAGTAAGATTTGTATCAGGAAAATACTTAATATCCCCTTCCTACAAATTCTTATAATCTAAAAACAATTCTGGCTATAAATAACCCTCAAAAGATTGATAAGCTCTAGATTAAGTAAATGGTACAGTTCAAAATTACTTGAATGGGATCCAGATTAACAAGCCCCTAAAGAAGGCCGGACAGTTCGAAATTACTTGAATGTGATCCGGGTCAACAAGCACCTAAAGAAGGCCGGACAGTTCGAAATTACTTGAATGTGATCCGGGTCAACAAGCACCTAAAGAAGGCCGGACAGTTCGAAATTACTTGAATGTGATCCGGCTCAACAAGCACCTAAAGAAGGCTGGACAGTTCGAAATTACTTGAATGTGATCCGGGTCAACAAGCACCTAAAGAAGGCCGGACAGTTCGAAATTACTTGAATGTGATCCGGCTCAACAAGCACCTAAAGAAGGCCGGACAGTTCGAAATTACTTGAATGTGATCCGGGTCAACAAGCACCTAAAGAAGGCCGGACAGTTCGAAATTACTTGAATGTGATCCGGCTCAACAAGCACCTAAAGAAGGCCAGACAGTTCGAAATTACTTGAATGTGATCCAGATTAACAAGCCCCTAAAGACGGCCGGACAGTTCGAAATTACTTGAATGTGATCCGGCTCAACAAGCACCTAAAGAAGGCCAGACAGTTCGAAATTACTTGAATGTGATCAGGCCCAACAAGCACCTAAAGAAGGCCGGACAGTTCGAAATTACTTGAATGTGATCCGGCTCAACAAGCACCTAAAGCAGGCCGGACAGTTCGAAATTACTTGAATGGGATCCAGATTAACAAGCCCCTAAAGAAGGCCGGACAGTTCGAAATTACTTGAATGTGATCCGGCTCAACAAGCACCTAAAGAAGGCCAGACAGTTCGAAATTACTTGAATGTGATCCGGCCCAACAAGCACCTAAAGAAGGCCGGACAGTTCGAAATTACTTGAATGTGATCCGGCTCAACAAGCACCTAAAGCAGGCCGGACAGTTCGAAATTACTTGAATGTGATCCGGCTCAACAAGCACCTAAAGAAGGCCGGACAGTTCGAAATTACTTGAATGTGATCCGGGTCAACAAGCACCTAAAGAAGGCCGGACAGTTCGAAATTACTTGAATGTGATCCGGCTCAACAAGCACCTAAAGAAGGCCGGACAGTTCGAAATTACTTGAATGTGATCCGGCTCAACAAGCACCTAAAGAAGGCCGGACAGTTCGAAATTACTTGAATGTGATCCGGCTCAACAAGCACCTAAAGCAGGCCGGACAGTTCGAAATTACTTGAATGTGATCCGGGTCAACAAGCACCTAAAGAAGGCCGGACAGTTCGAAATTACTTGAATGTGATCCGGGTCAACAAGCACCAAAAAAAGGCCGGACAGTTCGAAATTACTTGAATGTGATCCGGCCCAACAAGACCTAAAGAAGTCCGGACAGTTCGAAATTACTTGAATGTGATCCGGCTCAACAAGCACCTAAAGAAGGCCGGACAGTTCGAAATTACTTGAATGTGATCCGGGTCAACAAGCACCTAAAGAAGGCCGGACAGTTCGAAATTACTTGAATGTGATCCGGCTCAACAAGCACCTAAAGAAGGCCGGACAGTTCGAAATTACTTGAATGTGATCCGGCTCAACAAGCACCTAAAGAAGGCCGGACAGTTCGAAATTACTTGAATGTGATCCGGCCCAACAAGCACCTAAAGAAGGCCAGACAGTTCGAAATTACTTGAATGTGATCCGGGTCAACAAGCATCTACAGAAGGCCGGACAGTTCGAAATTACTTGAATGTGATCCGGGTCAACAAGCATCTACAGAAGGCCGGACAGTTCGAAATTACTTGAATGTGATCCGGGTCAACAAGCATCTAAAGAAGGCCGGACAGATCCAAATCACTTGAATGTGATCCGGGTCAACAAGCATCTACAGAAGGCCGGACAGTTCGAAATTACTTGAATGTGATCCGGGTCAACAAGCATCTAAAGAAGGCCGGACAGTTCGAAATTACTTGAATGTCATCCGGGTCAACAAGCACCTAAAGAAGGCCGGACAGATCCAAATCACTTGAATGTGATCCGGGTCAACAAGCATCTACAGAAGGCCGGACAGTTCGAAATTACTTGAATGTGATCCGGGTCAACAAGCACCTAAAGAAGGCCGGACAGATCCAAATAACTTGAATGTGATCCGGGTCAACAAGCATCTACAGAAGGCCGGATGGTTCAAAATTACTTGAATGTGATCCGGGTCAACAAGCAGCTAAAGAAGGCCGGACAGTTCGAAATTTCTTGAATGTCATCCGGGTCAACAAGCACCTAAAGAAGGCTGGACAGTTCGAAATTACTTGAATGTGATCCGGGTCAAAAAAAACCTAAAGACGGCCGGACAGTTCGAAATTACTTGAATGTGATCCGGGTCAACAAGCACCTAAAGAAGGCCGGACAGTTCGAAATTACTTGAATGTGATCCGGGCCAACAAGCACCTAAAGAAGGCCGGACAGTTCGAAATTACTTGAATGTGATCCGGGTCAACAAGCAGCTAAAGAAGGCCGGACAGTTCGAAATTACTTGAATGTCATCCGGCTCAACAAACACCTAAAGAAGGCCGGACAGATCCAAATCACTTGAATGTGATCCGGGTCAACAAGCATCTACAGAAGGCCGGACAGTTCGAAATTACTTGAATGTGATCCGGGTCAACAAGCATCTAAAGAAGGCCGGACAGTTCGAAATTACTTGAATGTCATCCGGGTCAACAAGCACCTAAAGAAGGCCGGACAGATCCAAATCACTTGAATGTGATCCGGGTCAACAAGCATCTACAGAAGGCCGGACAGTTCGAAATTACTTGAATGTGATCCGGGTCAACAAGCACCTAAAGAAGGCCGGACAGATCCAAATAACTTGAATGTGATCCGGGTCAACAAGCATCTACAGAAGGCCGGACAGTTCGAAATTACTTGAATGTGATCCGGGTCAACAAGCAGCTAAAGAAGGCCGGACAGTTCGAAATTACTTGAATGTCATCCGGGTCAACAAGCACCTAAAGAAGGCTGGACAGTTCGAAATTACTTGAATGTGATCCGGGTCAACAAACACCTAAAGAAGGCCGGACAGTTCGAAATTACTTGAATGTGATCCGGGTCAACAAGCACCTAAAGAAGGCCGGACAGATCCAAATTACTTGAATGTGATCCGGGTCAACAAGCACCTAAAGAAGGCTGGACAGTTCGAAATTACTTGAATGTGATCCGGGTCAACAAGCATCTAAAGAAGGCCGGACAGTTCGAAATTACTTGAATGTGATCCGGCCCAACAAGCACCTAAATCAGGCCGGACAGATCCAAATCACTTGAATGTGATCCGGGTCAACAAGCATCTAAAGAAGGCCGGAAAGTTCGAAATTACTTGAATGTGATCCGGGTCAACAAGCACCTAAAGAAGGCCGGACAGATCCAAATTACTTGAATGTAATCCGGGTCAACAAGCACCTACAGAAGGCCGGACAGTTCGAAATTACTTGAAAGTGATCCCGCCCAACAAGCACCTAAAGAAGGCCGGACAGTTCGAAATTACTTGAATGTGATCCGTCTCAACAAGCACCTAAAGAAGGCCGGACAGATCCAAATCACTTGAATGTGATCCGGGTCAACAAGCATCTACAGAAGGCCGGACAGTTCGAAATTACTTGAATGTGATCCGGGTCAACAAGCATCTAAAGAAGGCCGGACAGTTCGAAATTACTTGAATGTGATCCGGTTCAAACAGCACCTAAAGAAGGTCGAGACAGTTCGAAATTACTTGAATGTGATCCAGATCAACAAGCACCTAAAGAAGTCCAGACAGTTCGAAATTACTTGAATGTGATCCAGATCAACAAGCACCTAAAAGAGGCCAGACAGTTCGAAATTACTTGAATGTGATCCGGGTCAACAAGCACCTAAAGAAGGCCGGACAGTTAAAAAATACTTGAATGTGATCCGGTTCAACAAGCCCCTAAAGAAGGTCGGGACAGTTCGAAATTACTTGAATGTGAACCCGGTCAACAAGCACCTAAAGAAGGCCGGACAGATCCAAATTACTTGAATGTGATCCGGGTCAACAAGCACCTAAAGAAGGCTGGACAGTTCGAAATTACTTGAATGTGATCCGGGTCAACAAGCATCTAAAGAAGGCCGGACAGTTCGAAATTACTTGAATGTGATCCGGCCCAACAAGCACCTAAAGAAGGCCGGACAGATCCAAATCACTTGAATGTGATCCGGGTCAACAAGCATCTAAAGAAGGCTGGAAAGTTCGAAATTACTTGAATGTGATCCGGGTCAACAAGCACCTAAAGAAGGCCGGACAGATCCAAATTACTTGAATGTGATCCGGGTCAACAACCACCTAAAGAAGGCTGGACAGTTCGAAATTACTTGAATGTGATCCGGGTCAACAAGCATCTAAAGAAGGCCGGACAGTTCGAAATTACTTGAATGTGATCCGGCCCAACAAGCACCTAAAGAAGGCCGGACAGACCCAAATCACTTGAATGTGATCCGGGTCAACAAGCATCTAAAGAAGGCCGGACAGTTCGAAATTACTTGAATGTGATCCAGATCAACAAGCACCTAAAGAAGGCCAGACAGTTCGAAATTACTTGAATGTGATCCGAGTCAACAAGCACCTAAAGAAGGCCAGACAGTTCGAAATTACTTGAATGTGATCCAGATCAACAAGCACCTAAAGGAGGCCAGACAGTTCGAAATTACTTGAATGTGATCCGGGTCAACAAACACCTAAAGAAGGCCGGACAGTTCAAAATTACTTGAATGTGATCCGGTTCAACAAGCCCCTAAAGAAGGTCGGGATAGTTCGAAATTACTTGAATGTGATCCGGTCAACAAGCACCTAAAGAAGGCCGGACAGTTCGAAATTACTTGAAAGTGATCCGGGTCAACAAGCACCTAAAGAAGGCCGGACAGATCAAAATTACTTGAATGTGATCCGGGTCAACAAGCACCTAAAGAAGGCCGGACAGTTCGAAATTACTTGAATGTGATCCGGGTCAACAAGCACCTAAAGAAGGCCGGACAGTTCGAAATTACTTGAATGTGATCCGGGTCAACAAGCACCTAAATAGGCCGGACAGATCCAAATTACTTGAATGTAATCCGGGTCAACAAGCACCTAAAGAAGGCCGGACAGTTCAAAATTACTTGAATGAGATCCGGTTCAACAAGCCCCTAAAGAAGGTCGGGATATTTCGAAATTACTTGAATGTGATCCGGTTCAAAAAGCACCTAAAGAAGGCTGGACAGCATAACGTCCGAAATAATGTAGCAATGATAACAAATTTGACAATGAGAATTCAAGTGTAATTACCGTAAATAATGACAACTCCTCATTCAAGAAATTTAGAAAGAAATTGATAATCTATGAAAAGTTGTTGATATGCAATGAATGTTTCGGAATAACGATTCCGCTTTTAATTCTATGAATACGTTAAGGAATATTTTTCGCTAACTTGAACTTGTTTAGAACCGCTGTCTAGAGAAATCGCATTATATGCAGAGAATAACCTGGATTTTGTAAGTCAGCAGAACACACCGCGTCTGGTCGGAAATCTTAGTCGCAAGTCCGTCACCGTTGGCGCCATTGCGCGTTACCATTGAGGACAGGCCTTGTTATGCGACACAATCACCGATCGATTTCATTTCTATTCCAGTGAGCCGTTCAGACGAGCTTATTGTTCACTGAAGCGTTGCGCAGTAATTAACCCCATAATCTATTCCTGTATATGTTCGTCTCTTTATCAGCCAGTATGCCTACGTGTACGCTAATCTATCCCAAATGAGTATTTACTTCAGGCACCTGAAGTCGTTCTTTTCGCTTAAAGGCTAGGATTTCGAACGCATCTATTTCAGTCTATTCATATCAGACCTGCCTTATTCTATATCTTATAGATATCTGTCTGTCTGTCTGTCTTTATAGATATCTGTCTGTCTGTATGTCACCTTCTCTATATGGATTTTAACAACACAAGAATCACCAAAGAGAATCCATTTAAATCGTACTTTACAATATGGCCATATACCAGTATCATTATATATAGGGTGCGATGGATAAATTGTCACCGTTTTTTTAAAAAAATTTATTTCTCGCATGCGCGTTGTTTGTGTTTTCGATTCTGGGGAAGGTATGAATCCACATATTTCCCCCATCTATGGATTAATCAGTGGAACGTTTATTAGTAAAACCCTTATTATCTTACTATATACGTGGTGTAATTGCTAGCAAGGTTCTCTCGCTAGAACTTATTTCAACTGAGTAGAGTATTCAATTCAATCCCCACTGGGTACCTTGTGCCACATCTCTCGCTTTATATATATATATATATATATATATATATATATATATATATATAAAGCGACTAAAACGCAGGGTATTATTAAGTGTGAAAGAAAATGAGAAAAAATGTTATCATGGAGAAAGAACAACAAAAGTTCAGGAACTAGAAAGATAAAAGTTAACCAGTGATATTGCATTTAAACTTTTAAAAATTAAAATTAGACTTGAATGAAAAGTAAGAAGCCAAAAGAGAGTTTTACAAACGAGAAGCACGGGAAAAGAAACTGTTAGCATAGAACTTACGGTCACAACGATCTATTTTAACTGTACAATTATGAAACCTTGCCGCCAATCAAGCACTGCGCTTAAATTCATAAAATCTAGGTACCATAGAAGAAAGTTCACCAGATTACCGTTAAAGTATTTATACAAAAGAAAAAAAGAAGTTATATTACGACGGTGTGGAAGTAAATGAAACAAAGATGAACATACAGATTATTTCGATTATATATATATATATCCTTACCCATCTATCATCTTCCTTCTGATATTTCCTACACCTAACCACTCCTCCTCTTTACCTTCCCCTATGTAGCCCCATGCGCAATAGTGGCAATGGAATGCCTTGGTTGGGGTGAAATGATTATATATATATATATATATATATATAGCAAGAGCACTAGATCATATGTGGCAGCAATATTCAAAACATGAACAAATAGTAAACTTACAGTACCACGAAAAAAGTTTACAACACTTTACAAAAGTATCTTTTTACGTATGTATAATACAGTTACAATAATTAAACGTCTACTGCTAGTAGAACATATACTAAGGTATTAAGTTAGATCTTTTAAAAAACTTCAAAAAATATCTCACGAAGAAAAATCGATATTTCGCAATTCAAGTTAATCTTTCTTTTTTATTTACAACAACTATTTTTTTTTAAATAAAAGTGCTCAATTTTACTAAAATGTTCCAAATTTGAATGTTATTTTTTTTTACAATTCTCCAGATTAATTTTATGATTACTTTTAGGAATGATTAAAATTACTGCGTCATTCTTTTTCTGTCAACTATTCTTTAGACTTTGGCAAAATGAGAAAAAGCAAAATAATTGATCAAGACCCCCGTAAACGTATTGTTGACCTTCATACGAATTGACTTATTTATAGGAAAATCAGTCAGTCAGTTGAGTGCTATACACGCTTGGGTGATCATGTCTCGAAAGAGAGATGACTGGCTGGGCAGAAGATTATCCCGCAGTAGGTTGTCATTGCTTTCTGCGGTAGACTGGTTGCCAGCCAAGGCTATAGAACCAAATCTGTCCTATTATTTAACACATAACCGGAGGGAAGAGACAAATTAATAGCTTTCCCAGGGTATTTATGCGTAAGTGAATGCAAAGAATTCAACTGGAATTCGAACTCGGCTCCCCGATTTGTCGTTCGGAGTCTATATCCACTGCACTACAACGCACCTGATTATCGTACCAACTGAACTCAATGGCACATTTAATTGACTATAGGAAGATATTTAGTCAATTAAATGTGCCATTAAGTTCAGTTGGTACGATAGTTCGTCGCTGGAAGACATGTCATTCCATTCGTTTTCACCAAAAAAAAAAAAATGCTCTGGTCAGACTCGAATGGTAACGAAACGTCCAGCAAGATTATTGGCGAGAAAAGTTGGCAACGAGCCCCGAGTTACGCTTAAAGAATTTCAAGGAGGACTAGAAATAAGTGGAGTAAAAGTGAGTATAGACACGACTAGTGATTGACTTCGTCGATTTGACATCTTTTCGAGGACTCCAAGTAAAAACCCACTTCTTAAGCGAAAACACGTTTATGCTAGACTGGATTTTGCCAAAGAGCATTGTATCAAACCTGCAGCATTTTGAAAAAATGTACTTTGGCCAGACGAAACGAAAATTGAACGTTTTGAGAGAAATGCTGTGGCAAATGTCTGGAGAAAAAATTGTTCCGAAAATTCACTGAAGGATGATATCCCAACAGTAAAATTTAGAGGTAGACCAATCATTATCTTGGGTTACCCAAGGGTGTGGAGAACATTGAAAGAATAGAAGTGGGGATGAATGGAGCATATTATATGGATATTTTGGAGAGTTCACATTCCCAGGGTGTGATTCTAAGTTGGGTTTTTCAAGAAGACAACGATCCTAATCATACAGCATAGCATACAAACTCATGGTTAAGATCAAATAGAATAAATGTTCTAAAATGGCGAAGTTAATTTTCAGACCTTGATCCGATTAAAAATTTTATGGAGAGAGTTGAAACTGAGAATTCAAAGATGGAACCTGCAAAATCTGAATCTAAAATCTAAAAAATGAACTAAAGGAATGGAAAAATATTAGCCAAGAAACACGCAAAAAATTCTTCGGGGACTGCTCGAAACGTCTACATTCCGTAATTATCAATAACGGTTACGCTACGAAATATTAACAAATGATTTAATAAATCCATTGTAAAATTTTGCGGTATTAAATATTGGTTTTTCTTCTTGGAATATTTTTTATTGATTATGTTTTAAAATCTGATTGCTTGACTAACAACTTAAACATATATATTATTATTAGCAGTAAAAAATTTCATTTTATTAATCTGTGTTAGAAATACCTAAAGAAATATTTTTGTAATGTGTTGTAAGCTTTTGTGTGGCACTATATATATATATATATATATATATATATATATATATATATATATATATATCGCACTCTATGTATAAAACCCTGTTGGAATGGCTATTCTCCCAATGTAATGTATTGAATTTATATGTGGAATAAATATTTTCTCTGTAAGTTTAAATTTACATCGAGCTCCCTGTTGGATCAGTTTTGATATTTAATATAATATTACTAGGATCCTTTGGGATTACTTACCAAATCTTTTCTTCGGATTTATTACCAGTATATATATATATATATATATATATATATATATATATATATAAAACTGTGTATTTAGGCGAAAATCCCATTTTTATAAAAGTTTTATGAAAGTTTTATGAGTAAATTTCTGTGATTAAGCATTTTATTCTTTCTCTTGTATTTCCTATTTTAGATACAAAGTATGTAAAAATGTCGAAACGTCCTACCTATTCGACCGCTTTTCTACGGCACTGTCGATGAGCACTAATAGACATCGGCTCCGAGTGAGAAATCGGGGAGCCGAGTGAGAAATCGGGGAGCCGAGTTCGAATTCTAATCGCTTCTTTACACTCCCTCTCACAAGGCTATCTACTGAATAGCAAGGCCGTCTTGGTTCTACAGCCTTGACTGGCAACTAGTCTACCACACTAAAGAAACGACAACATACTGCTGGAATAATCTTCTACCCAGTCAGTCATGAACCGAAAGAGACATGATCTCCCAAGCGTGTATCACGTATGACACTTAACTGACTAACGGACCTCTGACTCCGCCTACCAACGCCAAACTTTTGAACTTGTTTCGTCAATTCCACTTTGCGTGCCGTTATCCAGTACTCAACACGCACATCCTGTCTCAAGACAGGTTGGTTAATTTGAAGTGTTGATATTTCTTTAAATTAACCGTTCTGACCCGAGACAGGCTGTGCGTGTAGATTACTACATTTTTCTCGTCGGCTAAGGTATAACACATTCTACCGATATATAAGTGTGAGTATCCGCATGTGCATATTGTATTATTTTTAATCGTTTCACCCCAAGCAAGGCAGTACCGCCACTGATGCGCAGGGGGAAAAATAAGAGAGTAAATGTTTAGGCAGGAGGAGAGTGAAGAGAGAGACGAATCAGTCACAGGGGGTTTCAGAGAAAGGGCAAGAGAAGGATGGGAACACAGGTGTGAAGACAGTTGCGAAGGTAGAAAGAAAGGAAAAGAACAAGATATACGGGGTGATGTAGAAAGGACTAGAGTCAAATGGATAAGAGATGGGAATTGACATTGCATTTAAATTCTTATGTTAATGGTAATATTATCAGTTTTCCTATAAGGAAACATTCGACATTCATTGACTGAGAATTTAGACTTGCTTTTGAAATTTATAAAATATTTCTTTTAAGATAAATTTATTTTCTTTATTCCAGCCGTTGATGGGAGGTTTTCTTTTTTGCCGTTTGCTTCGGTTAGAGAAGAAAGTTGGCACCTTCATTACACTATTATTCTTTTTTGAGTTACAATTTACTTGCTGCTGTTGAAAGATCACCAGTAAAGCTATAGAGAGATGGTTAATATTTATTAATTCGGCCTTGTGTCATACATAACCAAACTTACTACAGTTTACATGTTTTATTCGCTGTCATCATCAGGTTTTCATCAGAAGGTTGAAGCTGGTTGTCGATTGGTGTGTGAAATAAAAATATTCATTTTTCATGTTAAAATAGAAATTTATTAATAGGAAAGAATAACATAAGTTGTAGAAGTTAATGTGTAATTAGAAACATTATTAAGAAGTTAAGGGTAGAGTTCGTAGTAGTCCTTTGTTGGAAAGAGTTTATGCGTACGTATGTAAGCTTTGTTTGGTAGGAATGTCTTTGGATGGAGAAGAAGAAGTAAAAGGAATCAGCACACGAGAAAGAAGGAGAAAGAGAACGATGTGCGACGCAACCTTATGTCCGGGTCGACTTAAAGTTTCTGCCTTGTTACCTTTTAGCTTGTCATCTCTCCTGCTTCCATGTGACTGACTGATGCTGATCGAAGTCATTTTTATAGTTCTTTAAATTTTCGCACTGGATCGTTAAGTCTTCTCAAGTCTTGCAAATCGCTTCCATTAGTCAGAAAATTAATTTAACATCTCGCGATATCCGATTTCGACTTTTTCTTTAAGCACATGGTCTATTTAGAAAAATCAGGATTTCACACGTCATTGTAAATTTCTCTAAAAGTGAAGAAGGTTGCTTTTAATTCTTAATTTCTTATCCCACAGATCTCAAGTTACGTGGTTGCTCTTATCTGATAGAGCCCTTTGTGATTTTGTCACGCCGATTCACGATGTTTGATGAAGGACGGTCTTTGCCCAAACCTACATGTTCCATTGGCTCTAAGTAATTTTTGACCATCGATCTGCGAAACCGGCTGTTTGTAACCGATTGTTTATATATTTGTGAACGTTTTTGGCGCCATGTATGACATCTACATGAGAGTCTCCATCTGACGAGGCTATTTAAGTAAATGGCTAGAGTTTCTAGGCTAATGTTTTGGTTTTGTGGCAATTACTCTAAATATGATATAACTAATCCATAAACAAAGATATTTTAAGTGTTTAGTTTTTTTTTTTAAATTGCTTTACCCCAAGCAAGCAGGTACCGCCACTGATTCGCATGGGGCTACATAAGAATAAAGGTTTAGACAGGAGGAGAGTGAATAGAAATACGAAGCAGTTACAGGGGGTGTCAGAAAAAGGGCAAGAGAAGGATGGGAACACAGGTGTGAAGACAGTTGTGAAAGTAGAGATAAAGGAAAAGAACAAGATATACGGGTTGATGTAGAAAGAACTGGAGTCAAGTGGATAAGAGATGGGTATTGACATTGCATTTAAGTTCCTGGAGGTTGTAGCCATCTGGGAGGGACTTCCACAGGCGGGAGTTGCGAGAAAAGAAGCTAATGGAGAAGCATTGTCGGCTACATTTGGTTGATCTAACTGTAAATGGGTGGGACCTTGTTGCCAGTCTGGTTGCACGAGTAAATTCTTGTGGCGGTGGCACCAGTGACCTAAGGTCGTCGGAGCAGAAGCCATGAAAGTATTTGTAGAATGGACAGAGGGAAGCCACAGCTCGCTAGTGAGAAAGTGGTTGGATTCAACCTGCCAAGTCGGGACCTATCACATTACAGATTCTCCTTTGGAGCCTGTCGAGAACACTGAGATGAACAGCAGTGGCGCCTGACCATATATGACAGCAGTATTCTATGCACGGACGGATGGTTGATTTGTATATGTGCAAGATGGATTCAGACAGAAAAAACTTCCTGGCCCGACACAGTGACCCGACCTTCCTAGCAGTGGATTTAGCCATTGAACTTAATGTGATTATTCCACTTGAGGTCAGAAGGTAGGGTAAGGCCGAGGAGGCGCAGTATATTGCTTTTAGGGAGACTCTTGAACAGCATTTCCTTTTTTATACGAGTTTTATTAAATGTGAAAGACAAGGAAAATGTTTTCGTTTATTTTTTTTTTAGTGTCAGTGCTGATCTAACTCACACTCTGATAAGCTGAAACGTTATAATTGAAAATTTCCAATAAGAATACGAAAATCTCTCTTTCATATATAACTTTAAAATTTAGTTTCAATTCATCTGTGAGAACCTTTTTGGCCTATCAACATCTACATGGCTGATGTTAATCTCTTGGAGAGCGACTCTTTGCGATTACTCTGGTTAACGTTTTCAACTGACATGAAATGAAAAAAATACATTGAATCAATTGCTAAATCTGCAGCTTGGTTCACTATGTCGTGCTTGATAATTTTATCACTAGAATCTATTTGATATATTTTATGTATAAGTCTTACCATTCTTCTTTTGCTTTGAATATTGTTACCACGTCTGGTCTAGGGCACCTGTTATATATTTAGAGATCCTTAATGAGATCCAAAGAAAAATTTGCAATGTTATTAGTTCTGACCTGGCATCTCGGTTTTTTAGTCTTTTTTTTCCACCTCCGTAACGCAGTTTCTCTGTGTCTGTTCTATAAATACGTTCATGGTAATTGTTCTGATAAACTTTTCGCTATGTTATCTATATTTTATGAATTTAAGTGCAGCACTGGATTGCTGGCAAGATCTCATCATTTTACAGATAAAATGGTTAGATGTAACGGTAATTTCTCTGTGGTTTTGTTTGGTTTGGTTTATTTTACGGCATATCAACCACAATGGGTTATTTAATGCTGACAAGATTTTTTACAATAGATTTGTATGAATAGAATATATATTCTTTGAAAGAAATATATTTGTAGATCAGCTTTCTTTGACATATTTTTAGAGTGGGTTTTGTTGAATCATATGCATTGCTGGTATATATTCTCTTTCAAAAAACACATTGCTGGCAATATTTTATTTTTCTTAAAAAATGTATTGCTGGTAATACTTTTTTCTTCATAAATGTACTCTTGAAATTTTTACTTTAAAAATTTTATACTTCCATAGTGTTTGACCCCAGTTTTGGGATAAACTATTTGCCTATGGCTGGGACCCTGACAGGTGCTACCACCTCGGTTCAAGGTGGACCTGGGAGCAACAGCAACTAAGAGATTGTTTCATGCTCCCCACAACCTCCCAGTCAGAGGCCTTGCTGCTGGTTGTAGTTTATTGTCATATCCAGGACCCATTCTCTGTGAACATTTTCTTCTACTTCTCGCTTGTGTAACTCTCGGCTTCTTGCTTCCCAGTTAATTTTGATCTTCAAATATCTAAATGCAATACCAACCATTATCTACTACCTTATCGTTTGTGTTCCTAATTCTTGTTCTTTTATTTTTCTCTCTCATTAATAGTATTTTTTTCTCTCATATTCTCTAATAATCAGTAACATCCTTGCGTCCTAGTGGCTTTATTGCCTTGCTTGGGGTAAAATGACTAAACAAAATGTCAACGGCCATCTTGCATAATGGGACAGACTTGGTTAGGCAACTAGTGCGATGATGACATGGCAGCTCTCGGTAAAGGGCTTCCTAGACTGAAGATAAGGGGCAAGGCGGATCAAAACGAGAGTTCAAGTTGGGGGTACTCGACTAGGGTTTGGCCTGTCGAGAGATGGACTCCGCTATTTACTGTGGTTTATATTGTTTCGCCGTTTTTTTTATTATTGTCCCCAGGCAACGCCGGGTACCTCTACTAGTAGATCTAAATTCCAACACGCTTCGTTTAAATCTATATGTAATTTACATACGCTTCGTTTAATCTTCAGTATTACTTATTTTCATAACGATTCACACGCATCGACACGCTCGCAATTACACGCATTAGACGGTCACTAAGTAGACGACTATTTATTCGCAAAATGATATCAAAATTCGTCCAATAATGCAGAAGATGACAAGATAAGAGTTTGCTTCAAAAGCTTCGATATACACAAGCGCCAAACAATAACAGTTCACACCTACGCGTTCTCATGCAAATTTAATTTCCGAGATAAATGATAAGGCAGTGATTTACAATTAGAAAACGCTGGCAGCGCCGTTGACAAACTCGCTTCCTTTACTCGGTGTTTAACGCGTGCTATTTACCACTTTGATAAAGCCTACCGACTCAGTACGCGAATGGCAAAACAAAACGAAACAGCATAAAACAAAGCAAAAGACACAGAATAGTTCATAACATATAGTTATATAAACATCAACAAAAATCACAATGCGTTTTATTCACAGATTTGGCCCAATCGCTCGAGCAATGGTTAAAAATTGAGAGAGGGCAGTTTACAATGCCGACTTAAATTCCGAATTCACTTTGTAGATTGGTAATCGGAGTCATCTTCCATGTGCTATGTCCTTTCAAATTCTAGGCGGTCGTGGTTCTCTCCAGTCAGTCAGTTAAGTGATACACGCTTTGGGCGATCATGTCTCGAAAGAGACATGACTGACTGGGCAGAAGATTATCCCGCAGTAGGTTGTCATTGCTTTCTGCGCTAGACTGGTTGCCAGCCAAGGCTATAGAACCCAACTCTCTTTTATTGTTTAACCCATAACTGGAGGAAAGAGACGGATTAATACCTTTCCCAAGGGTATTTGTGTGCAAGTGAATGCGAGGAATTCAACTGGAATTCGAACTCGGCTCCCCGATTTGTTGTTTGGAGTCGATATCCACTGCATCACAAGGAACATCCGCCAATATATTATCTTTTTTTCTCTCATTAAGTTATTATAATAAATGAACACATGGGACTGAATCTTTGATATTTAAAATTACATAATTTTCAACATATTCAATAATCGGATATCGGAATGAGAAATCGGAGGGCCGAGTTCGAATTGTAGTCCAATTCATTTTATTCGCTTCCGCACAAATAACCATTGGGAAAAGTATTAATTCATGTCTTCTCCCTCCAGCTATGGGTTGAATAGTAGAACAGATTGTGTTCTATAGCCTTATTTGCCGACCATTGCCATCTACGCAGAAAGTAATGGCGACCTACTGAAGGAAAATTTTTTACATAGTCAGTCATGTCTAGAATGAGACATGATCGCCCAAACGTGAATCACGTATAGAAATTAACTGACTGACTAATTATTCAACTTCTGATCTTCATCAATTATTCGCGTGCACTGTGTGTCTTTGCATGTGTTTGTGTATATGTGTACGTCCCCTAGTCCATCATTCCAGAACGTGGTGCTTACATTTTCGTCATGTGATAGCCGAGAGTCTCCCCTCCTCTTTAGAGTGGGTGTTTATATATCTGTGATTTTAGAAGAACCTGATACTAACAGGCCAGATTGAGGGAAAAAGAGACAGAGGAAAGCAGCAGATAGCATATTTGAAGGGCCTGGGCAGGTGAATGATAGAACGGGGCTGCGGGGTGTTACAGGAGAAAGCGCGCGAAGAGCCACCAGGGATATGAAGATGTGGAAAGCCATGATCGCCTACGTCCTGAAAAGACAAGGCACATAGAAAAAGAAGAAGGATTTAGGAGATGACAGTATTTACTAAGAGCAGCAAAAGACAGGAAACTGTGGAGCGCCATGATCGCCAACGTCCTGAAGGAATATGGCAAATAGAAGAAAAAATGGAAGAAGTTACAATTTGTTCTCATGTGTGAATTGCAGGCAGATCAGTGCCGTTAACTTATGTCCCTACTCAGCGGGCAGAAGATCATCTGTTAGGTCAACCCTGCACTTGACTTCTCTGAAGAACACTGAATGTAAAGTCTATTCTGGTAAGATCTTGGGTGAAACACTATTACATTACTCTATGTATCGATTGACCATTTACCGATAAATTAGAATATAATTTCATGCAATGTTTAGTGGTAGCCAATCTTGTCAGTCGTTTGATTATTATTTTTAGAGTCATATCAACTCCTTGTGGATCACTTACTGCCAAAATTTGGTCCTAGGCATGAGGGGAAACTGCATCCGGCAGCAAGGCCTCTGATTGGGAGGTTGTGAGAAGCATGGAACCACCTCTTAATTGCTGTTGATCTCAAGTCCACCCTGACCCGGAGTGGTAGCACCTGTTAACTATTGACAAATAGTTGACCCCCAAATTGGGGTCAAAATTCTATGAAAGTATAGAAGTACACTTTTATAGAAATATATACATAAAATAGACGTTTATAGAAATGTGTACACTTTTGAAGGAAAAATATTACCAACAATACATTTTTGAAGAAAAAATTATTACCATAACACATTTTTGAATGAAAAAAAATATTATTAGCAAAATATTTTTTAATATAAAACGACATTTTCAGTTTTCTAAAATAAAAATGGATAAAAACAAAAAAAAATAAATTAAAATCTGATTAAATCAACCTTTTCACTATAACTGAACATTAAAAAATACCTTAACCTCCCACCTTTTTGGCGTTAAATAGCCCACAGAGGTTGATATGCCTTTAAACAAAACTCAAACTCAAACTCAAATGCCAAAATTTAATTTTTAGAGGAGCATGAGTAATTTCATTTACAAAAATATATTATTTTATAAAAATGTATTGCTAGTAATGTTATTACTACGAAAATGTATTGATGACCTTTTTACTATAAAGTGTACTTTTATACTTTAATAGTGTTTTGACCCCAGTTTTTGGGTCAACTATAGCTGGACCTGGGAACAGCAGTAACTAAGAGGTGGTTCCACACTTGTCAAAGCCTCCCAATGAGAATCCTTGCTGTCGGATATAATTTATTGTCACACCCAGGTCAGCTCGACAGTCGTTGACAGGGGGTGGGGGCGATGTAACAGCTTGGAATGAGAAATCTGAGGGCCAATTAAAATTCACTTATGTACAAATACCTTTAAGAAAGATATGAATCCATCGATTCTCTCTCCAGCTATGGGTCAAACAGTAGGATTTGTATATGAACAAATCATTGTTATATCCAAGAAATTCTTAATGCAATATTCATTCGCAAAAAAATTGCATTATTCTTAGAATCTAAAATATGTTTCGGTTTTAATTAAATCACATAGTGTTGATAAACCGTAAAAAAAAATCGGTGAATCAATTCTTGTCAGATTATCATGTTTTTATATGACTTGTGAACATTCACGGTCCTCATTCTCTGTTGACATCAGTTTAGAATTGATATATACGTGTATTGCGAGAGCAGAGGAATGGTTCTACAAAAAGAGGCAAAGAATACCATGGACCGAACATGTGAGTTCGATGAACGTTTAAGGAAATTGGAAACATAAATGACACTTATATTTAAAATCAGTAAAGGATGCGCGTGATGATGCAGTAGATATCGACTTGGGACGAGAAATCGGAGGGCTGATTTCGAATTCCACTTGAATTCGTTGCATTTACTTATGCGCAAATACCACTGGTATGAATCTATCTCTTGTCCCTCCAGCTATTGGTTAAATAGCAGGATAGATTGGGTTCTATAGCCTTGATTGGCAACCAGTTAACTGCAGAAAGTAATGACAACCTACTGCAGAAAAATTTACCACCCAGTCAGTAATGTCTCGAAATGGACATGATCGCCCAAGCGTGTATCACGTATGGCGCTTTACTGACTGACTGAAAGGACAGTTGAAATTTGTAGGACACACAATGATGTAAGAAGATCTAGAAAATCTAAAAGGATACACTGTGGACGAATTGAACAGACAAAGATTAAGCTATATGCCTCACCTGTGTAATCGGATGGTAAATGATGGAATGGAAAAAAATATTAAAATGATGAATATTGTTAAAAACTATAAAGAATAACTTGCGCAGACCATTGATCATTCACGTCTTGAAGGGACACACTACTTTGAAAGTAAGAATATATCTTTGCTACAGTTGACCGGGAAAGATCGATAGAATTAACTAACGTGTTTGTCCTACACTGCCACACCTACGCTACCTCTTTACTTAGTGCGTTGGATATAAGTCACTTCCTACAACTAGTGTGTGGCATAAACATACAGCGTATTTTTTGTCTCTACTTTTTTGTGCTTCAGTGAAATTGATAGAAAAATGAAGTAAAGTAACTTTGTTATCTGTTTATTATCTGAACGTTTAAATATATCTTTTACTACTGAGAGTTGTTGACAATACTGTCAGTCCCCATTAGAAAGATTCATGCATTGCTGACAAAAATGTGTTTAACGATATTTGTAGTGAAATCAAAAGTGCCCCCCCCCCCCCCAAAAAAAAAAGTACTTGTTGTGGAGTAAATAACATCACCTAACGGTCACATAAATTAACTAGTTTAGTCACTTAAGTAAATAACTCCAGTGAGTCTAAAAAACACATCTGGCCTCAGTTTAGTATATTTCTAACTGACGTCACGTCTAAGCATGACTTAATACTATAATTGCTAGAAAGCGAGTTGTGCCAACGCGGAATTGAATCTTATACGAATTATAACACTTGACAATGCACTTAATCCAATAAGTGAGTATTACTCACCCAGATCAAACCGTATATAGAGAATATTTTATTTACACTATTTACAAGCGGACTTTTGTCCTCATCTTTGTTGTTGTTGTTGTTATTGTTACCTTTCGGTCATTGCGTTCATCACCCATCATCAGGGGTATGTTGATTTTATTATGAAATAAACGCTTTATTTAATCTACACTAGTAGACTGTTCTCGTTCTGCTACCATTGTATAAGGATATCTGATCTTACTTTTAGTGCAGCTCAGTTATTGCTTATCACAGTGTTCAAACACCACATTGCCTGGCCCAAGGATTGAACACACAATTACTATATCACCGAATTTATGAACAAACGATTTTATCCATTTTAACTACGTGGGAAAATTTTCTGTTGAGAACTTGGAGCTTTAAGCCCAACCTGCTTGCTAATGAATACTGCTTGTCATGCTTGATCAAATAAGTTTATATCGTCCCAAGTTTAATGTTCTTTTTATTTCCAAACTAGCAGTATAGCCCGACATTGCTCTGGTGTAATGAAAGCTTTAAAACAAATCCATGGTCCTGGAGTTCAAACTCTTTGGACGTTAGCACGAAAGACTAAAAAACAAGAGTTGTTTCAAGTTAAAGCAAAACCGTACACTGAAAGAAAAATTAATGGATGTAAGTCAAATCTTGATTTCTTGGTATCGATATCAAATTTATTTTTTTTGTCGTAAACTGAAATTTGAAGGCTAAATAAGTCTTCTGAGTAAATGTTATCATGGCCGAGACTAAGAACTACAATTACACCTACTTAGAGCCAAACCCGAAGCAAAAACTAAAATAAAAGGGCTGAAAAATACAGACATACAGGCAAATAAACAGACACACAAACATCTTGACTTATGTATATATATATATATATATATATATATATATATATATATATATATATATATATGTATGTATTATCGATTTCTGCACTATTGTAAGAACTGCAACCTTGAAATTTCTGAATATCGTTTCTTATTTCTTTGTCTGAGTGTATCAAATTTGATTAAAATCGGACAACTTCTTCTATAACCCGATTTTCTCGATTATCGATTTTCGATATTTATCTACCTCGACACAAAACCTAGCTAAGAACACTTGCAAATGCTTATAGTATAACTATGTAAATTTTCAAGAAAATCGGTTCAGCCGTTTCGGAGTCTATAGGCAACGGACACACACATACACACACACAAAGAGACAAAGTTCCATTTATTATATAAGGTTAGATTATAAAGAACATCTTTTGTTACTAAGAGAGGCATACATTGAGAGTAAAACTCGAACTTACCACAAAGTAATAAAATCGACTGAGACTAAACCATTTTACATTACCCCACGGAGACGCCCTCAATATCTATATAAATAAATCTGTCGAGGTACCCCCGATAAATATCGAAAATCGATAATAAAAAAAATCGGTTTATAGAAGGAGTGGTCCTATTTTAATCAAATTTGATACACTCATAGACAAACACATAAGAAACGATATTCAGAAGTTTCAAGGTTGCAGTTCGTACAATAGCGCAGAAAATCGATAACATATATATAAGACAAGATGTTTGTGTGTGTGTCTGTTTATTTGCCTGTATGTCTGTATTTTTTCAGCTCTTTTATTTTAGTTTTTGCTTCGGGTTTGGCTCTAAGTAGGTATAATTGTAGTTCTTAGTCTCAGCCATCATACCATTTACTCAGAGGACTTATTTAGCCTTCAAAATTCAGTTTACGACGAAAAAAATAAATTTGATATCGATACCAGGAAACCAAAATTTGACTTACATACATTCATTTTTCTTTCAGTGTACGGTTTTGCTTTAACTGGAAACAACTATTGCTTTTTAGTCTTTCGTGCCAACGTCCAAAGAGTCTGAGCTTCAGGACCATTGATTAGTTTTAAAGCTTTCATTATACTCGAGCAACGCCGGGCTATACTGCTAGTATATATTTAAAAAAATCACAAGTACAAAAGGTTCTTCTTTTCTTTTCCCAAATCAGAAACCACTTTTTATAAACATAACTTTTTGAAAGTCTAGAGTCTCTTTATCAAACTCCAGAAAAAGATATCAACCACTTTCAATATATTTCTTAGCGTTTCAAGCCCAAAGCAATGTTGTTTTAAACCTGCAATGAAAAAAAAATACCCTTATCGTTTTATTCTTTCAGCAAAAAATATAAGGACCCCTCTCACTATCACAAACACTGTTTTATTTGGGCTTGATTTTTCGTTTCTCTGCTGCTACCAAACTTTGGTAAACACTTGAAAATTGTGATGACACAAACAATAAGAAAGACCAGCCTTCTGCATCCCGGAGGCTGTTATTAATGTTCTGTTTGTCTTGCAAGCGAGGATCTAAGTGACGAGAACGAAGCGGTAAAGAAGTGGCGGTGGCTGTTGTTTAAACACTTTCAGCTGTCTACGTTCGGATCACAGCGAAAATCACTTGTAACGAGATCATGGAAGCAATGGAGGAAAGGGTTTAGTTTCTTTCCTTGTATCACTCTTCAAAGACGCAGAAAAGAAGCTGCAGGAACTTTTATAGAATCTATAAAAATAGGTGCCTCCATTACATCACAAAAAATCCAGCATAGTATGAATTCAAAAAACTTAATAAAACGAACTTTTTCTATCAAAATGTTTATAATATTATTAAGAGGAAAGATCAAAGTAACTTTTATTTATTTTATAAAATTTTTTAATTCCTTTTAACATGTTTGAAATTTTAGCAGAAATTTTTGTTTTGATTTGAGTTAGCGTCGCAGAAAATCTTACAACTGTTTACAATCGATTACGTAACTTTTTACGAAACTCACTCTTTCGGTGACAAACACATTAATTTGGAAATTCTTGCAAAAATCAAATAATTGTCGGATTTTAATGAAACTTTTATTACTCATTCACAAGTTAATACAATTATTTTTGAAATTATTTTTGTAAAATATTGTTGAAAAAAATTTCTTTTTAATTCTGTTACCCTCCCTCCACGTAAATTCATGAAATTTTAATAAATTTTAATTTCTGCAAATTATTATATATGGATACAAATCATCTATTTTCTTTATTTAAAATTATTCTGCACTATCCGAAAATCTGCTTCCAAGAGTAAAATAAAAAGTGCGATAAAACCCTGATATAATATAATTTAATAAGCTTTTAATTACTGGAATAAATAATAATAATTAAGGACATTATAGTCTGAAGAAAATGTGTTTTTTCGATTACTGATAAAATTTTAAAAGAATTGTTTTTATTTTTTTTATTATTATAATAATTCATAAAGATTTAAAAATATTTTAAAAATCTTTTAAAGAACTGTTGTCCTTTGTTTTTTAGTTAAGAATTGATGATTATATTGCGTATCAAAACATAAAAACTTAATAAAATTGTTTCACCCCTTATAATTTTAAAATAATTAAAAAATCTTTTTGTGTGTAAATAAATATGTTCATTTAAGTACGATGTTCCATAGGGGTAATAACAAGTTTCCATAGGGGTCGTATTTATTTTAGAAGTTTACAAGTGTTTTAGATTATTCCCCTTACATGTAAAACGACAGAAACTCTTCAAGACGTTTATAAAATTCAACAGACTGTTTTGCAAGTCGTTCCTTAAGCATTTAAATCAACATTTACATTTTAATTTCTAATTTTCTAATTTTGTGTTAAAAACATAATTGTGAAATTCACAATTTGTAGAAGTACCTAAATTTAATATGAAAAATAGATATTAAAAATAAATATTAATAAATACCATAACATTTAATAAATTATTGAGTTATCTCTGCCGTTAGTTTCAATCTTTTATTAAATTAAAAAAAAAAGTTTTATATTATTTTAATTTTTATTTTTCATAAATCATATTCAAACGTAAGCCTACAAAATTAAAGTAACTATAATTCTATCAAATATTAGATAATTGCTGAAAACTCTGTTAAAGTTTTAGTTTTAACATAGTTAAAAATAAAAAAAATCTATGAATAAGATTTATACCAAAAACGTCTTGTATACTTTTGGCCGGATACTAAATCATCAGTTGTCGGCTGCTCCTAAGGTGCTGATAAGGTGTTGACAGCTGTGATAACAAGGCCACCGTAATTGAGGTATGCTTTTCGAAACATTTTTCAAGCAGTAAGCAATTAATTCTTGTTTCAAGTCAACTTAAAGTTAGTTTAAATTCGGTAATTTGAAGAAAATAATGTGTCAGCTAGGTGTATTTATTTGTATAAGATTTTTTAAAACCGAGAATTGGCTTCTGTTCACAATCAATGAAAAATAGCGGAAAATTTGAAATTAAATTTTTTTTTAAAATTTAGAAAATTTTTGATTCCGATCAATATAATTTCGGTTTAAAATATACTAGGGTATTTTGCTTACTGGAATTAGTAAATTTAATCTCTTGGCTTTCAATGAAAGCTAATTTTAAAGCTTGAAGATAAATTATTTATTATTAAAATTTAAATTTAAATTTAGGTATAGCAAAATGAGTGGAGGTACTTATCTATATAAAAGGAAAGAAGAAGAAAGAGCTAAACATCAGTTATAATAGGACGGAATGTATGGTTGTCGCCAAAACGAACTCACAAAAATGCGATCTATAAATGGGAGACACTAAAGCAGAAATAGGATGTGCTTTGTGGTACAGTGTATATCGGCTTGGGACGATAAATCGGGGAGCCGAGTTCGAATTCTAGTTGAATTCCTTGCATTTACTTACGCGCAAATACCCTTGGGAAAGATATTAATCCGTTTCTTTCTCTTCAGTTATGGGTTCAAAACAGGACAGGGTTCTATAGCCTTGGTCGGCAACCATTCTACCGCAGAAAGTAATGACAACCTACTGTGGGTTAATCTTCTGTCCAGTCAGTCATGTCTCTTTCAAGACATGATCACCCACGTATGGCACTTAATTGAAAGCAGAAATATTCAAATATCTAAGAGGTACTTTAACAAAGGCCGAAAAATGTGACACCGAAATCTAAAGGGAAAAATGAAGGCATTAGAAATGTGCTTCTACATATATATATATATATACTGAGAATGCAATAGCGTTTTAGAGAAAATGGAAACGAAAAAAAAAGTAATTATACGTTGAATCAGAGAGAGTTGAAATTTCTCACATAATGAAGAAAATAGATTGGGGAATGTGATACTCACAGGTCATACCGAAGAAATGAGAGGAACATAGGAAAGCAGATCTGGTGGGGTGCCCCTGCTATTCACCTCGGGGTTCTTGACAAAATCCAACGGAGAATCTGCAATGTGATCAATCTCGACTTAGTAGCTCAGCTGCAGTCACATTCTCACCAGTGTAATGTGGCTTCCCTGTGCCTCTTCTGCAAATACTTTAACGGCTTCTGCTCCGACGAGCTTAGCTCACTGGTGCCCCCTCTGCATGAGTTACTAGACAAGCAACTAGGTCCCACCTTTTTACTCTGACATCCATATATATTTGTGTATGCTTGTATGTGCGTATGTCTGATGTTCGTTCCTTGTTGTGGTGGAGGTACTTTCGTGGTACAAATCATTGGAGTAGATAAACTATCGCCCGGTTCACACTCCACCCACATCTATTGAACAGGTGAAGAGGGTCATCCCTTATTTCCTGTTTAGGATGCGGTTTCCGGTTTTCTCTTTTCTAATCTTCTCACTCTTATGTAGCCCCCTGCACATCAGTGGCGTTACCGCCTTGCTTGGGGTGATATGATTTAAAAAAAAAAAAAATTTAAATGTCTTTTATTTCTACTCAGCTTCTTTTCTTGCACTAGCCACCTGTGGAATTCCCTTCCGTATAATTGCTTCTTTGTCAGTTACAATCTTTAAAGAATTTAAATGTAAGGTCAATTGTCATCTCCTCTTTCTCTGACTCGTATCATTTCCCTTATGTTCTTTTCTCCGTCCGTTCTACTCTCTTCACACCAGTATTCTCATCCTTCTCGTACCCATGCTCTGACACCCCCTATAACTTGTTTCTCTTTCTCTTCACTCTCCTCTTATGTAACCACCTGCGCATGAGTGGCAGTACTGACTTGCTCGAGGTGAAATGATTATAAGTTCTAGGACAAGATCTCTCCCTAAGATCTTTTCTCGGTCCGTTCTACTCTCTTCACACCAGTATTCTCATCTTTCTCTTACCCATTCTCTGACACCCTTGTGACCTGTTCCTCTTTCTCTTCATTCTCCTCTTATGTAACCACCTGCGCATGAGTGGCAGTACTGACTTGCTCGAGGTGAAATGATTATAAGTTCTAGGCCAAGATCTCTCCCTAAAATCTTTTCTCGGTCCGTTCTACTCTCTTCACACCAGTATTCTCATCTTTCTCTTACCCATTCTCTGACACCCTTGTGACCTGTTCCTCTTTCTCTTCATTCTCCTCTTATGTAACCACCTGCGCACGAGTGGCAGTACTGACTTGCTTGAGGTGAAATGATTATAAGTTCTAGGCCAAGATCTCTCCCTATACCCATCTCTTATCAACTTGACTCCAGTCTTTTCTACATCACCCTGTATATATTGTTCTTTTCCTTTCTCTCTACCTTCGCAAATTCTTCATTCCTGTGTTCTTGCCCCTTCTCTGTCATCTCCTGTAACTGGTTTGTCTTTCTCTTTACTCTCTTCCTGCCTAAACGTTTACTCTTTTATGTAGCCCCCTGCGCATTAGTGGCGGTACCGCCTTGCTTGGGGTGAAACGATAAAAAAATGTGATCAGTACTCAACTTTTCTCGTTTGACTCTTTAGTCTACACTTTATTTCTTTTATAAGCAATATATTCAAATAGGTCAAATCCTATTTGTAAATCCGACTACAGTATTAATAAGTAATACATATTAAAATGAATTATAAAAAAAACGAAAGAATATATCTGACAATCTTATTCGTGTGTCGGTTGTATTGAAAAGTTCTAGGCCAAGATCTCTCCCTAAAATCTTTGTCGAACCTGGAAATGTTCAGTGAGGCTTCGGTTTTGCTTATTTATACACACATCTCCAGTCACCTTCTCACCGACGTAATGTGGCTTCCCTTCTGCTCCAATAAGTTTAGCTTCCTTCTACCCCTTCTACATGAATTTACTCGAGCTACTAGACTAGCAACTAGGTTCCAAACTTTTACTGTGAAACCAATCAAATGTAACCACAACTTCTATTCTAACAGCATTTTTTCTCGCACTGTGGAACTACCTTCCGTATACTTGCTTCCCTGGCAGCTACAATTCCCAAATATTTAAATGCAATGTCAGCTGCCATCTCTTATCTCCTTGACTCGCATTGTTTCCCTGACAACCCTTGTATCATGTTCTTCTCCCTTTCCATTCTACTCTCACGCAGCTCTCTTCACACCAGTGTTCTCATCCTTCTCTTACCCATTCTCTGACTCCCCTGTGACTTGTTCCTCTTTCTCTTCACTCTCCTCTTATGTGACCACCTGCACATCAGTGGAAGTAAAATTGCCTTGATTGGGATGAAATGATTAAAAAAGATACCGAGCGAACTCGTGTAAATGGTTGACAGAGCAGGGATTAGGAGAGATAGCAAAAAAAACAAAAACAAAAACAAAAACAAAACAAAACAAAACTTACTAAAAGCTATGATCACACACATTCTGAAGGAGAACGTAACATAGAATAAGAAGACAAATACAGTCATTCAATGTGGTCGATAAACATTAAGTAACTGAGTAAGCACCCTGAAATGTTTACCACGCCCTTGTAGGACATCAACTACGGATCAGTGGTTAGAGATATAGTTTGTCTCGCAAGGTGTTACTGCTGAGTTCGATACTCGTTCGGAGATTGCAGCTATTGCTTGTTATCAGATTAAATAAAAGTAAAAACAGGTCACTAACACTTGATTACTTGCTGCAAGGCTGTTAGAAATGCTAGCATAGTCAGTCAGTTAACTACCATACGTGATATACGCTTGGGCGATCATGTCTCTAAAGAGACATTACTGACTGGGCAGAAGATTATCCCGCAGTAGGTTGCCATTACTTTCTGCGGTAGATTGGTTGCCAGCCAAGGCTAAAGAACCCAATCTGTCCTATTATTTAACCCATACTTTTCCCAAGGGTATTTGTGCGTAAGTGAATGCAAGGAATTCCACTGGAAATAAAATTCAGCTTCCCGATTTGTCGTTCCGAGGCGATACCACTGCACCACAACGCAAATCCAATAACTGGCAACGTACATATTCATTGGCCAGTACGGGGATCGAACCCACGACATCCGCGTTATTAATACGACGCTCTAACCAAATGAGCTAACCGGCCCCTGTCTTTTGCTAGTATAGTAGCGGTCAAAAGTGACTGTCTATTAACATAGAGATCGGCACTCATTGTAAGGATTAGAGTACCTGTGTAGTAGGTATTAGATTAAAATACTGTACCTTGGTCCATTACCTAGGTGTGATTTTACTTAAAACTTGTTTGCTTACTTTATTAAATTTCACCGAATATAATGACCAAGATCCACTCAAATTCAGGGGATGCTGTCGAAATGGCAATAATGATGAGGTGTGTGATATGAATGAAAGAGAAGGTAGTAAGAAATAGAGTTCATGAGAATACGGAGGATAGATGATTAAAACTGGTCCTGAAGTGGGCAATATATATATATATACATTTTTTTTCTTCATTTGTAAACGAGTTATTACGCGACCTAGGTTTCTGTCATGTGCTGTCTTCAGGCGATTTGCAATAACTGATTTTACCGCTTCCTGTTATTTTTTTTTAGAGAACTCTCACGTAGTGTTGAATTTTTAAAATTACAGGAAATGATGACGTTTTCATTCATGGCTGTTTGAACCTAATAGGTATTTTTTGGTATGGTTACACATAGTCATAATCTCTGTTCTTTCATTTAATACTTCATTTTTGTTTGGAAATAGTATAATCGCTAAATTTTATACCTGGCATAGTCTACATATTTTGCCATCATTGTAAGGCTTGACTGTTTTCACTATACTCTGTATAGAAACCTAGGTAGCGTAATAACTCATTTACAAATGAAGAATATTCAAACGTTCTACAATATAATTTTAATATATATATATTTTTAATACAAATGTGTACTGGTCTAATTTTATTATGACCAAAAACTAATCAATCAATCAATCAATCAATCAATCAATCAATTAATCAATCAATCAATCAATCAATATATATATATATATATATATATATATATATATATTCAAAATAATACCTAAACTGACTCTGTAAGTATCTAAATCCTAAAATTCTACAAAGGTAAACTTTAAGAGAAACGAATAACCGACAGAATCTAATTCCGTTAACATCCGTCGCACTAAGGCGTTGGATAAGAGGGGGAAAAAAAGAAATCCGCAGAATAAAGACAAGACATACAATACTCCGCAGTAAAGAAAAAAACCCCAAACGGAACCAACCACAAAAAAAGAAGAAAAAGTGCTCGATACAAATACAAACAAATGCAAAAGTACAAATGAAAAGCAAAAGTAGAGCAAAGACACATAAAGAATCACAAGATAGCCAAAACCTACCGCGGTTTCACACAACGGCTCGTCAATATATATATATATATATATTGGATAAAGAAATAGGGTTGTTACACCGAGAGAAATTGGTAAAGAATAAAAAGTGTGAGAAGCTGTGAACTTTTTCTTTAAAGTGTATATTCATTGTTTTTGTTATTATACATGTTATGATACATTAAGTATCCATAATGGTATTTGTGACACTACACGTGTTTCAAGTCTAAAATTGACTCTCTTCAGGCGAATCTTGAAACGAAAAGCCACAAATTTATTCTCCCGAAGAGAGTCAATTTTAGACTCGAAACACATGTAGCGTCACAAATACCATTATGGACACTTAATGTATCATAACATGTATAATAACAAAATCAATAAATATACACTTTAAAGAAAACGTTCACGGCTTCTCACACTTTTTATTCTCTCTCTCTCTCTCTCTCTCTCTCTCCATATATATATATATATATATATATATATATATATATATATGCAGGTTTCATTGAATAATATAGACAAGTTTTGTCTATTAATTTTGTGTAGGATCCGTTCATACCGTCTGATATACTTAATGGTGATGTCGTTGAAAGACAACAAAAAATCACAGTATTTGTTGAATTTTTTATCGGGTCTAAGCTTTCGGCTCACATAAGCCATTATCAAAGAGTAAATATTAACACACAGTAAACATAGAACATTTAAGCTATTAACAATAAAGATAATTGAATTGAAAATATAAGTCCATCCCTACCGTGACGGATGGCCGAAGACAGTGACAAAATAGTGGTGTTGTGGTCCCTGGTCTGATTACAGACATTTGAGTACGTTATTGGAAATATCGAAATTGATTGTATTCAAACCAGGTTTAAATTGTTTAATGTAGAGTGCTTCGAGGATTTTTAGTTTCTGCTTATTATTTTCTTGTTTGAGTATGTACGTGTTATCAACAAGCGTTTTTCTCAGAAGTGTGCGTTGATAACCGTGTTGTTCTAAATGACGGAATATATTTGAATTTTTATTTTATATATATATATATATATATATATATATATATATATATATATATGTGTGTGTGTGTGTGTGTGTGTGTGTGTGTGTGTGTGAATTGTTAAATATAATTCCCCATAAATTATTTTTCTTTACTTTTTGCAGATTGCATACTAGTTCTAATTCAAAGTATTTCCTTCTTTTAAATTGCTTGCCATCCATGGTTAAAGAGTTCAAATTTGCCTTGTTATTTAACCCATAGTTAGAGAGGGAGAGAAAAACAGATACCTTCATGTCTTTTCAAAAAGCTTTTGAATTCGGCTTACCGATTCCACTTAAAACTCGCAAGTCCAACTTTTTTTTTTATACACTTTGCATTTTATAGACAGGGGTAATCACATTGTTTGGCAATGCGCGTGCGCGTGTGTAGTATTAATATAGTTTTGGGGAAGATATTATTACCCAGTATATCTTGGAGTAAAATAATTCTTCCCTCTTTTTGTCGGTAGGAATTAAAAGTCAAATGTTGTATGTACGTATTTTGCAAAGACTTTTCTATATTTGATATCGTTAGTAAATCCTCATTAGTTTGTGGTGATACCGACCGAGCAAAAGCGAGGGACCGGATGTTTGCTCTATAACAACCAGAAAGCAAATGAACAAAAATCGTCTCTGCGCAGGTGTATTCGCGTAGATGTTCCGGTTGAAAAATAAAAATTAATCAAATATCAAATTTCCATTTCGCGAGTCTACGCGAATTTTATTTACCAGTCAATGGGAAGCCCAGAATCAAATACAAGTATGAAATTCCAAACTAGCTGTTTTGATCCAAAAAGCAGATATAAAAAGCGGACACAGACAAGACCCCAACAGACAGACTGACGCAGAGACCAAGGAGAAGAATGTAATTAATATCCCCTTGACTTAAGTCGAGCGGCTACTACATTCGCCTCCCTTCACCTCTCATCACTTATTCCTTGTCTCAAAAGTACTTACTGACCTCAGGAGCGATTACTTCAAAGACATTCCTCACATACCTCCGCTCCCCACATTCCTAAGCCGTTTTATCTCTTTCAGCTCATTATTTGCCATGAACATTCTAACCTCCGTTGGACCTTTATTTCAAGTATTGCTTAATTGTAAAACATTAATTGAAATGTGTATATATAAATGTTATTTTCAACTCAATTTGCTTTTCTTGATTTTATGATCATTTTATGACTTATAGTGGGCTATCTACCACAAGACCAAATTCCGTTAACTTACTACGGTATGCAATTACCCTTCACTAGAACGGAATCCTACTACAACGGAAAACTAATACATAAGCAATCTACCATAAGTTAAACTGAGGTAATTGTATAATAATTTCTAACTTTACTAGCTTTACGCAGACAATATATATATATAATGGCTGAGTATGCACTGCACGAAAACGAACACCAAACAGGCTACGGTGGTTGAGGTGGTTTCCTGCGAGCCACCGAAAACCCAATAGCACCACACTATCTATCTATCTATCTATCTATCTATCTATCTATCTATCTATCTATCTATCTATCTATCTATCTCAGTCCATTCATATTTATCTCAGTCCATTCATATTTATCTCAGTCCATTCATATCTATCTATCTATCTATCTATCTATCTATCTATCTATCTATCTATCTATCTATCTATCTATCTATCTATCTATCTATCTCAGTCCATTCATATTTATCTCAGTCCATTCATATTTATCTCAGTCCATTCATATCTATCTATCTATCTATCTATCTATCTATCTATCTATCTATCTATCTATCTATCTATCTCAGTCCATTCATATCTATCTATCTATCTATCTATCTATCTATCTATCTATCTATCTATCTATCTATCTATCTCATCTCAGTCCATTCATATCTATCTATCTATCTATCTATCTATCTATCTATCTATCTATCTATCTATCTCAGTCCATTCATATTTATCTCAGTCCATTCATATCTATCTATCTATCTATCTATCTATCTATCTATCTATCTATCTATCTATCTATCTATCTCAGTCCATTCATATTTATCTCAGTCCATTCATATCTATCTATCTATCTATCTATCTATCTATCTATCTATCTATCTATCTATCTCATTCCATTCATATTTATCTCAGTCCATTCATATCTATCTATCTATCTATCTATCTATCTATCTATCTATCTATCTATCTATCTTGTAGATTAGCGGCAGTTTTTAATGTTTATGTCTATTTTAATCTGTGTATTTTTGTCTACTTATTTAATTCCTGTCCGTGGTTCATATCGATATTTATTCTATTTATCCTCCTACTGGACAAGACCATGACCGTGGAGCACCCAGTGAGGACCGAATTCAATGCAGATTCCCTAAAATCTACAAGACAATCCTGTTAATCACTGCTCCACCACTAGGCTTATTCTGTTAACATCCCCCACGCCCTCTGTTGTTCACTTTCTATTCTGTTGCTCGTTCATTCAGCTTACTTCACTTCCCCGCGTTGTTTTTCGATTTTTCTTTGTCTTTCTGGTTTTATACATTATCGCGACCTTCATATCATCTGCTTTCTTGGACGATCACATGTCGATGGTCATTGAGATCAAGGGGTTATTTTTGACAGTTTGACAGAATCATTAATAGTAATAAAGTTGCTTCCTGGTTAAGGTATTAGCGTTCTTTCCATAGGCAAGCCTACACATAATGAAGCACAATGTGTTTCACGGAAATGAAAATCTGTGAAATTGATAATAATATTGCCATAAAAATCAGACACTATGAAAATGAGGAAAATGGACATACAAAAAATACAGTCATCATAAATAACAATTTGTAAAAGAAGATATTACGGAAATTAACGAAGATTAACGAAACTGGTTATAAACAACTGACAATTTGAAATGATTTGTTTGAACATTACAACAGTATCGATCAAACATAATGTTTAAACAAATCATTTCAAAAGAAGATATATATTAAGAAGATGGGGAAAGAAAAAATATTAAAAAACAGCTGACTGGTTTTCGTTCCTCTCTCGTTAGAGTTTGATCGAGGAAAATATGACAAGAGAGAAACGAAAGCGCACGCAAGCACACACACACACACACACACACACACACACACACATATATATATATATATAATATATAAGGGTTTGCTACGTTTCGGCGTTGGCGATTCGTCGTCAGATAAATAATTGTGCTATTCCGATTTGGCGTCAGAACATTTCGATGTCACTATCTTTAAAACTGGGTTAATATTTTTTTTGCAAGGAAAATGAAAACTTTAAATGATAAATCGACATTTTATGTCATTAATCTTAAAATCAAATGTGCCCATTTTTTAAACTGATGAAATAGCGTAAATTAAACACTTGCATTCCAAAAAAAAACTGTGTTAAAATAAATATTAAAAGACTGTAAATCCTTTAATCGCAAAATTGACTTTTCATTTCGTAATTATAATCAACACCTTTAAGAAATTCAATATTTATATTCAATTTTATCACATATTTAATTTCTTCACCGATTGCATTGATGTCTACATTCAATGCCAACGTGGTTCTGGGCATGACGGTAAACTGCATCCGGCAGCAAGGCCTCTGATTGGGAGGTTGTGAGGAGCATGGAACCATCTCTTAATTGCCGTTGTTCTCAGGTCCACTCTGACCCGGAGTGGTAACACCTGTTAGAATCCCAGCTATAGGCAAATAGTTAACCCAAAAACTGGGGTCAAAACACTATGAAAGTATAGAAATACACTTATAGATATATATACATAATAATAGACTTTTATAAAAAAAATATACATTTTTGAAAGAGAAATATAACTAACAATATATTTTTGAAGAAGAAATTATTACCATAACACATTTTTGAAGGAAAAAATTATTTTCAGCAAAACATTTTTCTAGAAGACATTTTCAGTTTCCTAAAATAAAAAAGAACACAAAAAATTCATTAAAATCTGACTAAATCAACCTTCTCATTATCAGTCAGCTAAGTGCCACACGTGATACACGCTTTGGCGATCATGTCTCGAAACAGACATGACTGACAGAGCAAAAGATTATCCCGCAGTAGGTTGCCATTGCTTTTTGCGGTAGACTGGTTGCCGACCAAGGCTATAGAACCCAATCTGTCCTGTTATTTAACCCATAACCGGAAGGAATAGACGGATTAGTACCTTTCCCAAGGGTATTTGCGCGTAAGTGAATGCAATGAATTCAACTGGAATTCGAACTCGGCCTCCCGATTTCTCGTTCCGAGCCGATACCCAATGCTCCACAACTCATATCGTTCTCACTATAAGCGAACATTACAAAAAGTACCTTAAAACCACATCTTTTTGGCATTAAATAACCCATATGCCGTTAAACAAAACTCAAACTCAAAGTTAATGCCAACCGGCTGATTCAGAACTAAAAGCTTCTAGTTTCCCCAAAACCTGCTCCCGTGGTCTATTTCCTATAGCCGTTGCAAGATTTTGTTGAAGATGGAAGAAAATCAGAATAGAAGAATGTGCCGTTGGTATGAACATCAATTTGCCAGGAAGTGACCCACTCATTTGATTTTTTGACATCCGTCAGCAGCACGTATGGGATAAGAGGTTCAGAATCCAGTTATGAAACTGCGACGGACTGCCGCTGACTTTGCTAGAATTTCGAGTGGCGAATCGCCATCCATTTGTTCCACCGTCGGTGTCTTTCGGGTTGATCGAGCTGAGTCTGGGTCCCCGTTTTCGACCTTGCCACCAAAGGTGACCCTACCGGAGCTGAGAAATCACACGACATCGTTCTTAGAGTCATTGTACCACGCAAGCACCTTTGCCACAACAAGGAACGACCATCAAACATACACGTATAGACACAAATGTAAATTTTATACTGCATGTCAGAGTAAAGAATTCGTCATCAAATATTACATTAATCACAACAAGAAACAAAAAACAATAAATAAGAAAAAAATTAAAGTACAAAATAATAATCATCAGGCATATGAGAATTTCTTTTATTATTTTATTATTATTCTTTTATTATTCTCGTAGTTAAAATATTTAAAAGACTATAAAAGTATAGCCCGGCGTTGCTCGGGTGTAATGAAAGCTTTAAAACTAATCCATGTTCGTAATCCATGTTCAGACACAGCCTAAAGAATATTTGTGTGAGGTTTGGTGAGAATCGGATAAAAATTGTGGATTTGTATAAAGGACATATAGACAGATAAACAGACACTATTGTAAGAGCTGTAACCTTGAAACTTCTGAATATCGTTTCTTATGTTTTGTCTATGAGTGTATCAAATTTGATTAAAATCGGACCACTCCTTCTATAACCCGATTTTTTCGATTATCGATATTTATCGGGGGTACCTCGACAAAACCTAGCGAAGAACACTTGCAGGCGCTTATAGTCTTATGTGTAAATTTTCAAGAAAATCGGTTCAGCCGTTTCGGAGTCTATAGGTAACGGACACGCACACACACACACACACACACAGACAAAGTTCCATTTATAAATAAGTTTAGATAAATGATAAAGTATGAAACTTATTATTTAAAAAAAATTATAATCGTTTTACTCCAAGCAAAGCAGTACTACCACTGATCCGCAGAGTATTACATGAGAAGAGAGCGGAAGAAAAATAGAAGAACAATGTACGAGGGTATCGGAGAAAGTATAAAAGAAAGATGGGAATCAAGGAGATAAAAGATGGTAGTTGATATTGTAATTAGACTCTTGGAGAGTGTAGCTATCAGGGAAGTAAGTATACGAAATGAGGTTCTACAGGCGGGGAAGGTGAGAAAAGAAACTGTTAGAGTAGACGTAAAGTGACATTTGACTGGTTTGACTGTAACAGGACGGGATCTGGTTGCCAACGTAGTAGCTCGCGTAAATTCGTGTAAATAGGGCATCAAGGAATTAAACTCCTCAGAGAAGAAGCCGTGAAAATATTTGTAGAAAAGACAGAGGGAAGTAACATCCAGTCGGTGAGAAAGTGACTGATGTCAAGTTGCCAAATCGCGGTCCATTATGTTTCAGATTCTTCTTTTGATTCTTCTTCAATATCCCCGAAGTGAATAACAGGAACACCGGACCAGATATGGTAATAATACTCAATGCACGGACGAATGGCAGATTTGTATATGTACAAGATGGATTCTGACGAGAAAAACTCCCTTGTCCTCTGCAGTCACCTAACCTTCTTATCAGTAAATGTAGCTATTGATTTGATGTAGTCGTTCAGTGAGGTCGAGGAGGTACAGTGTATTGTCTTCTGGGAGACTAGCATGATCCATACTGATGGAAGGGAGGAAAGTTTCTCTATGGTGAAATAGTGACCCCCCCCAAAAAATAAACAAAACACAAAACAAAAACAAAAACAAAATAACGTTACGACTCGAATAGTTTTTCCTACAAATTTGTAAATACGTCTATTAAAATGGTACGTTACATAGTTTACAATCGATAAATAAGAAAAGGACAACAGAATAAAAGAATTGGTAAATGTTGCTGAAAATTTTTGAATGATAAATAATTGGGAAAGAATTCTACGACAGTGAGATAATATTCAGGGATAAAAACCTTTTTTGTAAATGCGTTCTCGTCTATACAAATATTTTACACTATATTACGCTCAGTAAAAAAGAAAAAGACAAAAGAATAAAATTATCGGCACATGTTAAGAACGTTTGAATAATAAATGATAGGGAAATAAATATACGATACTGAACCGATAGTCAAAGATAAACAAAACGACCATTACACTTGATGTCGGAGTGTTTTTCGTTGCTCAAAGAAACCGATATCGTATTTTAAAATGGAAGTCTTGGTTATTTCAATAATTCATCCATTATTATATATGTCTAAATTATATTACAATTTTTTAATATTATTATTCCTGTATAATAATCAATTATTAAAATACACATAAGTTTTCTTTGCGTTTATATCACCAAAGTGGATACGGTACACAGAGAAAGTGTGCTGTGGTATTATTCAGCACAATATGCGGTTCTAAACAGTACAATAGTTGCGCTAACAGACAAGACAGAACTAACAACACAATGAGAAGAAGTTTACATCGCAATAGCCGTTGAAGTAATCAGTTAGAATATTACTTGAATGACACTTGAGTGTTATGCCTCGAATGCTCCTATTCATTACTTAAGTAGACCACTTCAGACCATAATTGGGAGTGCTGGAGGGGTGTCAGCCACTCTACAACACCTTGTGTTTAAGATGATTCGAGTTGTGCATCGATTGATTTATTTTTAAAAGTTTTTTTTAGGAAGTTTACATTATGAAGAATGCCTACTATCATTAAAAATCATTATATTAAGAACATTTTTTGTTAAATTACTGATACATTGGTATAAACATTTCTACTCTATATTATTAAATTGTAACATAAAATACGATGTAACTTTCGAAATTTTATGAACCCTCATACATCAATATATATATATATATATATATATATATATATCAGATATCGCACATAGAGTGCTCGTGTTAATAAAAATGTGGCCAATATAGTATACGAGATCTACTAAGTCTATAATAAATATGCATGTTATTTCTTACTGGTAGAATGATTCGGAGATTCTAACCAGCACCTGAAGATTGCGTTATGTATGAAACGTTAGGGATAATATATATATATATATATATATATATATATATATAGGGGAAAATAAATGTCGTTGGAACAGGCAATAAACTTAAACAGGAGAACATTCAGTCAGCTATCCTTTCTCATTCAGTCAGTTAAGTGCCATACGTGACACACGCTTGGGCGATCATGTCTCGAAACAGACATGACTGACTGGGCAGAAGATTATCCCACAGTAGGTTGCCATTGCTTTCTACGGTAGACTGGTTGCCGGCCAAGGCTACAGAACCCAATCTGTCCTGTTATTTAACCCATAACTGGAAGGAAGAGACGGATTAATACCTTTCCCAAGGGTATTTGCGCGTAAGTGAATGCAATGAATTCAACTGGAATTCGAACCTTAGGAGAACATTAGGATTCATAAAAAAATTACATATGGTTATTGTCTGAGATTTGAGGTGATTTGTATGAAAAGTTAATAACTGCGAACCGTTGCAGTTATTAACATTTATTATTTGTTATTAAAACATTTAACAGATTAGTTTTCTGTCGCAGTCAATTTCTCAAAATATTTTTGTTGTAGAGTGGCTGACACCCGTGCAGCACTCTCAATGATTGCGTGGTCCATGACCTGAAATGGTCTTTTTAAGTAAAGGATAGTAGCATTCGAGGTGTCATATTCGAGTGTCATTCGAGTAATATTCGAACTAATTACTTCGGCGACTATTGCGATCTAAATCCCTCCTCTCTGGGTTGTAAGTTCTGTCTCGTCTGTCATTTTAACTATTGTACTGTTCTGTGTATATCCGTCTAACACCGGATATTGTACTAAGTATTGACGTAGTGCTCTTTCTCTGTGTATCGTATACACCTCGGCGATACAACAATTTTTAATCAAATTCATCCCATACAAGTCAGTGTGGCCATTAAAACAGAAAGAGTGACTGAGTGTGAAAGAATTAAAAAACAACAAAAACAACAACCAAAAACAGAAACATTATAGAATTGTGACAAAGAAGATATTAGACAAGGATAGACATTGCATTTAAATTTTTGAAGTTCAAAGTCGGCATAAAAGCCTTGAGCGAGATGGCAAGAAAACAAATTGTCAGTATAGAACTTACGGTTACATCTAGCCAATTCAACAATAAATTGTTGCTAATTTTAGTCTTGCTAATCTAGTCTTCTTCTCGTTCTATGTGCCGTGTCCCTTTAGGATGTAGGCGATCATAGCCTTCCCCATCTCTCTATCACTTGTCACTCCTAATAACCTTTCTCTTGCTATCCATTCAATCTCCGCTCTACCATCGATCTGCACGAGTTCATCAAGTATGTCATGCATTGCTTTCCCTTGTCTCGTTTCCCTCATATTTGTCCAGTGAGCATCTGTTTTTCCAAGCCCTCCTTTCTCATTAGTATGTGTCCCCGTTTTCGACCTTGCCACCAAAGATGACCCTACCGGGTGCTTAGAACTCACACGACATCGTTCTCAGTGTCATTGTATCACGCAAGCACCTTTGCCACAACAAGGAACCACCATCAGACATACGCACATACAAACATACACGTATCGTTGTACACATATATTTTATACTGAATGTCAGAGTAAAGAATTCGTCATCAAATGTTAAATTAATTACAAGAAACAAAAGAATAAATAAGAAAAGAATTAAAAGTAGAAAATAATCATCAGACATATGAATGTTTTTCTTTATTATTCTCATTGTTAAAATATTTGAAAGAGAAAATGACAGAGTATGAAACTGATTAAAGAATAAGAGAAACAATAAGAGAGAGAGAGAGAGAGATGGGAATCAAGGAGATAATATATGGCAGTTGACATTACACTTAAACTCTTGGAGATTGTAGCAATCATGGAAATAAGTATACGAAAGGAAGTTCTATAGTCCCAAAATCTTCAACTGTCTTTTCCTGATGTTAAATATCAGTTTCCTTCCCGTGCATCCTCCCACAAAACATAGTCGTTGCTCACATGTTCTGTCCATGGCATTCTCAGCATCCTCCTGTAGAACAGCTTTGGCGTCAATCGGTGATTCTACCTCTGAGCTATGGGCGCTCGGTAGAAGGAGGCAAACTTTTTAGCGTGTATATTATCATTATACACGCCCAATAGCCCCATTGCTTCAAGTTTTGGCAATGGCAACGGAATTTTTTTTTTATAAACGCGTCGCCTCAAGCAAGGCATTTTACTGCCACTGTTGTGCAGGGGGTTACATAGGAGGAATGTTGAGGAGTGAGAGATTGCAGAGGGTGTCAGGAAGAGAGTAGGAGAGGGAAGAGATTACTGATGAGAGTGGGGTGAACGAGGAGGAGTGTTATGACGAGTGAGAGGTTGCAGGGGGGTGTCAGGAAGAGAGTAGGAGAGTACTGATGAGAGTGGGGTGGATGTAGAAAAGTATGAGAGAGAGGCTGTGTAACACCCCAGCGGACCATCCGAACAATTTTCTCCGGCGGCCGTTCTCCACGCTGTGTTGTTGCCGGGAGTTTGTTGAAAATGTCTGAGGCTCAAGCTGGGGGTACAAGATTGAACTATAAGGAACGAACTTCCACAACTTGGATGAGTTGAAAGGATGCTTTATTCGTTTAGAGTTAGCCTTGTCGGTTGGGGCAGGCGAATGTGACACACAGCTCTAACTCTAATTAATGGAGATCAACAAATCCGAACTGAACGAAACAAGACGAACGGAGATTCTTACTTCAAGCTCGCACCCGGCTGAACTCCTTTCACTCTACTCTATTTATTTAAAATGAATACGGAAATCCGAAAATCCTTTAGACCACCGGTGATAAACATTGGCGACTGTAAGTCTGAAATTTCAGTTATCTTTTTTTTTTATCTTCATAAAGCTTCCGCCGGAAAATTCTTAATGTCTGGTTAAGATACAGTAAAAGACAGCCTTTGACCTGGTCATTCGAAAACCCACCTCCTGAACTTTATCTCTTTATCACATTAAATCACTGAGTCAAATATTTACCGGAAGAGTGGTAGGATTTAAAACAGTAATCGGATACCGTTGTCTCTTCCACAATTTTCCTCATAAAAGAAAAAGCGTTTATTTATTTATTTTTTCCTCTTCTTTTTCACTTTTGTTAAATATGTTTTTAAACTATTTTCTATTCTAATCTATTTTCTATTTTAATCTATTATAATAAAATACATATATGCCTAGTTATCGTGTCACAGCTGTAAGTTAGTGAGACAGGAGATGACGATTGACTTTTCATTTAAATTCTTGGAGATTGTATGTGTGAAAATATTGGGGTAGATTTATTTTTTTTTAATCGATGCATGCTCTTGTTAATATGCTGATGAAAATACAATAATGGTGACTATGTAAATTTTTTCCTTTGCTGTGGCTGAAAGTTTTTTCCTTTGTTGTGGCTGAAAAGTTGCCCTATCCAACGTTATTGCGCTCGTTATATCCTTTGCAATTATCGCCCAAATCCTCAGAAGGTAATTTCCTAGGGTAATTTTGTTTTGTTGTTCCCATTTCACCCCAAAGCAGTACGAGACCGCCGCTAGTACACAGGGTTCCATTGAGAGAAAAGACTGGGCACAGAAGGGCTTTGAAAAAGGATAAAAGATGAACGGTATTCGGGAAGATAGTAGATGGAAAATGACATTGCATTTAAAATTTTCGAGATTGTAGCTATCAGGGAAGCAAGTAAACGGAAGGAAGTTTCACAGGTTGGAAGTGCGGGCAAAGATACTGATGTAGTAGAAGTTGAGGTTATATTTAACTATTTGAACGGTAAAAGGATAGGACCTAGATGCCAGTCTAGACTTAAATTATGTGGTCAGAACACCAGGGGAAAATCTCGTCAGAGCAGTTGCCTTGAAAATATTTGTAGAAAAGACAGTGGGAAGCCACGTAACGTCGGTGAGAAAGTGTCTTAAGTCGAGATGCCAAGTCAAGACTGATTATATTGCAGATCCTTCTTTGAATTTTTTTCAAGAAGTTCGAGATGTATAGCAGGAGCAGCCGGTAACTGTATTCAATTTGATGCTTTATTCCCGTTAAGGCAGGAATTGGTCATCTGTGAAATTTTCTAAATGAAGAAAGCAACTTGTCAGTATGTACACTACCAGCCATAATTATTAGGCCACCCCAGTTTTTTTTAAGAGAAATGATGTATTTCATACTATTTTTAGTATTTATTACTAAGTATATATATATATATATATATATATATATATATATACTACCGGCCATAATTATTACGCCACTCCATTTTTTTTAAAGAAATGATATATTTCATTCTATCTTTAGTATTTATTGCCAAATGAAAATAGAATGGTTCTTTTGTTATTATTAATTGCAAAATTTCACAAGGTAAGGAAGCAAAGATAAACACGTCCGAATCACCCTAAATTGACTTCATTCTTTCATTGATGAAACTGCAATATAGTAATTATTTAACAGTTATAAATTCATTTGATGCACATGTTATTGTGCAGTATTAACAAAAGAACCATTCTATTTTCATTTACAATTATTCACTTGGCAATAAATACTGAAAAAATAGTATGAAATACATAATTCTTTTAAAAACTGAGGTGGCCTAATAATTATGGCCGTTAGTGTATTTTTATGTGTGCGTTTGTGTATATACTTTTCTATATGCGTGTGTGTTTGTGTATAAGGAAGATACATAGATAGATAGAACGTGAGAGAAAGACAGGGAGAGTGAGAGCGAGACAAGGAGAGTGAGAGAGAGTGAGTGAGAGTGAGATAGACAGACTGTGTCTGTGCGTCTCATGTGGATCGATGCAAACAAATATCTTCAACCAGGAAATATACGCAAAGATACACCATAAAAAAAGATCTGATGTTTTTCACACTCGTATCAATCGACTGACGTTTACTAATTTGCTTAAGAATTTTCATCGATCAATATCTTCTTCTTACAACACCACAAAACTACATAAACCATTATATAGTAGAGGGAATAGCGATACTCACCTCACCAGAAAAATTAAAATTCTTAAACAAGAGCTCAGAGCTCATTTTGAAATGCAAACAGGAAAACAATTTCCTCCTTCGCTACCTAATACCGTGAATCAAAATGACTCAAAAAAACCCCATAACCTAAATCGAATAGACATTGTTTCAGACAAAAACATTTATAAACTAATTATAACTAATTTATAAACTATATTAACTTAATAAATAAATAAATATAATCACCGTAAACAACCCAAAGCAGTAACCTTATATAAAACAACAGAAAGCGGGTCAGTCAGTTAGTTAAGTGCCATACGTGATACACGCTTGGGCGATCATGTCTCGAAAGAGACACGACTGACTGGGCAGAAGATTATCCCGCAGTAGGTTGCCATTGCTTTCTGCGGTAGACTGTTTGCCGACCAAGGCTATAGAACCCAATTTGTCCTGTTATTTAACCCATAACTGGAAGGAAGAGACGGATTAATACCTTTCCCAAGGGTATTTGCGCGTAAGTGAATGCAATGAATTCAAATGGAATTCGAACTCGGCTCCCCGGATTCTCGTTCCGAGTTGATATCCACTGTACCACAGCGCACATCCCCGGGTACTTTCTCATTTCTCGCATTTTCTTTTCAAGATATTTACTCATACCCACAGTAAAAAGAGCCTTCAGATATTGGAGGTCATCTACATTAAATCAAAACAACCCACCTTTAATAAAATCACATTTCAGTCTAGTCATAACACATTACATTGCATTTAGACATATGGTTTTGTTAACATTTCGGTCGCTCACGCTGTGTGACGTCATAGAACCGCAAGACAAATTTACAGATTTGCTTAGCAATGTTTAATGTCAACACAGTATAAAATCATCTTTGATGGTGGATGTCTTTATGTTAACGTCCCTGTAACCTCTCTGAAGATGGATTATGCGTGCCAAAAGCCTAAAACCAGCATAATAAAAAAATATGCAAATGTTCGACAAATTTGGTCTATAATTTCACCTGAAATTAAGCCAAAATATGATGTTTATAACGGCTCATAATTAAACATAATAGACATTTATTGTCTGTTGTATTTAACAGTATATTTTTAAAAAATTATCTGCTGCCTCGATACCATATAATTATATATATATATATATATATATATATATATATATGTATATATGTATATATATGTATATATATATATATACATATATATATATATATATGTATATATATATATATATACACACACATATATATATATATATATATATATATATATATATATATATATAAGCTTAAGAGACAAGCTCTTTGTACTTATCAACGATCTATGTTGACATTGATATCGAGCACTTTATAATAAAAACCTGCTTGCCAAAATACATTTTATCAGTATAATCACAGAAAATCAACAGCCTTGACATTAAACATTATCACAATTAAACATTATATATATATATATATATAGAGAGAGAGAGAGAGAGAGAGGTAGAATCACCGACTGACGCTAATTCGGTCGGGTTTCAATTCTGGGTTAAAAAGCAATCGGAGTCTAACTGTAATGATGAGCTGTGATACAGCGAAACAGATCTGTCTACGGCTGACTAGTTACGCTCTCACACCCTGATTGAGCAATATGGAAGAATGGTAGACTTTGAAAAACGGTAGCTACACGAGCATCTACGCATCGTTCATTCAGCAATGAATTAGAACACTCTCGGCTATTGGGCGTGTATAATGATAATATACACGCTAAAAAGTTTGCCTCCTTCTACCGAGCGCCCATAGCTCAGAGGTAGAATCACCGACTGACGCCAATTCGGCCGGGTTTTAATCCTGGGTTAAAAAGCAATCGGAGTCTAACCGTACTGATGAGCTGTGAAACAGCGAAACAGATCTGTCTGCGGATGACTATATATATATATATATATATATATATATATATATATACAATAGGCAAATGTAATAGCAATATATGATCTAAAAATCGGTTGAGGAGTGAAACTGGCACCTCTCATGTAGTCTTGATTCCTATGTCCACACTGTATATATCTATAAACGTAAGCACTCGTCCTCCTTCAATATAGAAAAACACACACACACAAACATGCTCATAAATATATTTATACGAGTTTTGTTAAAGATTAACAAAATTTTCTTGGTAATATTTTATTTTTACTTTTACAATGTATTTGACTATTTTCTTGGTTTTGGTTCATATTTGAAAATAGATCATCTTAGCGGTAGCCATTATCAACGACCTTTGATTTTTTGTCATGTCATTTGTTTGATTTTCAAATATTGTGTTTCGCCTTTGTTTGATTGTTCAAATATTATTATATATTCTTTTCTTTTGCCTTACTTATTCATTTGTTATTTTATTATATTTAGTATGTTAAGATCCTATATTTGATGCAATTTTATTGATGTGTTGTTTGTTTTTTCATGCTAAGTGTTTATAGTATCCGTAGTCGTTAATTTCCAGTTCTGAAGATTGCGCATGCGTTCACGAAACTTGCGGTCGGTCACGTTTTAGCGGGAATCATTTTATAAATATTAAGTTCTTCCTCAATGTGGGATTCTAATAGGGCTTTTTTTTAAGCCGCTAATTTCCTTCATATATCGTTCATTCAGTAATGAATTAGAACATTCTCAGCTATTGGCATGTATATACACATTATATATCACACGCTAAAAGTCTGCGCCCATAGGTCAGAGGTATAATCGCCGACTGACGCCAATTCGGTCGGATTTCAATCCAAGGGAAAAAGCAATCGGATGTCTAACTACTGATGAGTCTTGATACAGCGAAACGGATGTGTCTGCGGATAACTATTTCCGCTTTCACACCCTGATTGAGCGCTCTGGAAGAATGAAAAAACAGTAGCTATTCTAGCATCTATGCATCGTTCATTCAGTAATGAATTAGAACACTCTCATTGGCATGTGTATACACATGATATATCACATGCTAAAAGTCTGCCACCTTCTACCGAGCGCCCATAGCTCAGAGGTAGATCCCAAGTAGGCATGTACGCCAATGACACCATAGTTTACTCCCGATCAAAAATCTAGTGTGGGCGACAAAACAAACCCCACTGCCGAGCTTGAGAAGGACCTCCAATCCATAGTGGACTGGGATAGAAAATGGCTCGTAAATTTTAATGCTTCCAAAACGAAGCTGCTATCAATTACCCATCATAGACAATCGCACCTATTTCCCATTATCATGGAACAGACTTGCCTCCCAGAGAGTAAAACACTGCTCCTCCTTAGTCTAACATTCTCAGCCGACCTCAAGTGGAATGACTATATCGAATCCACTGCTAAATCCGCTGCTATAAAAGTCGGCTCTCTGTGCAGGGCCCGGAAGATTTTCCCGTCTGAATCTATCCTGCATATTTATAAATCTACCATCCGCCCGTGTATTGAATACTGCTGCCCCATCTGGACAAAATACAACGGAGAATCTGTAATGTGATCGATACCGACTTGGCTCTCAGCGGCGTGACGTGGCTTTTCTGTGCCTCTTCTATAAATACTTTCACGGCTTCTGCTCCGATGAACTTAGATCACTGGTGCACCCTAGGTATGAACTTGCACGAGATACTAGGTCCCACCCTTTTACACCGAGACTGATAAAATGTAACTGCAATTTCTAGTCCAACAGCTTATTTTCTCGCACTTCCCCCCTGTGGAATTCCCTTCCGTATACTTGCTTCCCCGACACCTACAATCTCCAGAAGTTTAAATATAAGATCAATAGACACCTCCTAACACATTAACTCGCACCCATTTTCTCAAACACTCTTCCTATTTACCCAACCCTCATCCTCAGTATCCTTACCCGTCTATCACCCGCCTTCTGACGTTTCCTATATCTAACCACTCTTTCTCATCACTTTCTCCTATGTAACCCCCTAATCACTCTTTCACATCACCTTCCCCTATGTAACTCCCTAACCACTCTTTCTCATCACTTTCCCCTATGTAACCCCCTAATCACTCATTCTCATTACTTTCCCTTATGTAACTCCCTTCGCAACAGTGGCAGTGAAATGCCTTGCTTGGGGTGAAATGATTAAAATATACATATACACATATATATATATATATATATATATATATATATATATATATATATATATGTATGTATATTTTAATCATTTCACCTCAAGCAAGGCATTTCACTGCCACTGTTGCGAAGGGAGTTACATAAAGGAAAGTGATGAGAATCAGTGATAAAAATAAAAATAAAATAAAATGAGTAATAAAAATAAACAAATACTGTCCCCAAAAAGTACATTTTTAAATTCAAAACTTTTTATTAATATTCTTTCCTATATATATATATATATATATATATATATATATAATTTACAGAGCTAGCATCCAGTCTTATGGTAATGTTAAATTTTATTTAGGTTCAACCGAAAACCAATGGAAATGCCATTACTACAATTACCTTAATGACTTTAAGCACTGTCCTCTCAAAATGCTTATGCAATTAAAAACAACAAAAATTAAATTATTACTTGGGATATCATCGCAAAAACCAAAGTTTATCAAGGAAAAGAAAATAGATGTCATTTATGGCTTCTAGAAAAACTTGTTATCTTAAAAAAACTGAAATAACTCTAATTTACTAAAAAAAAAAAGTGAATTGATGCAGACATAGAAATAAACAAGGAAACACTTTAACCGGATTAATATAGATTCTTCTGTCTAGATGTTTTTTTGTACATTATTTTCATTAATTTCTTTTGTGTTCTCCTCAACTCAAAATCAGGAATCCCTTGACTCATATACAAAAACGTATAACCCCTTCCCTAAAAATATTATACCCATAAACTTAACTTTTAAGTTTTAGTCCAAATCAAATTAAATTATGTAATTAAAAAATTTAAAAAAATTCATCACAGCATTATAAGATATCGCTACAATGAACAATGCAAGAACCAAAAATTTAAAACCCGAAATGGTCAGTTCATAATATGCACCTGATGCTTGCATAGTGCATGAAACTCGGAGTCGTGTTATAGATGTAGGATATGTGTGCCAAGAAGAATAATTAAAGATTATGCTATTCTCAAACAAAAGCGAACTGTTGCATGAATGAACAGAAATTATGACTAAATGTAACCATACTAAAAAATACCTCTTAGGTTCATACAACCATGGATGAAAACGCCATAATTCTTTGTAATTTTAAAAATAGCGCGTTCAAAAGTCCCCTGCCAGGTGAACGCTTAAAAAAAAAACAAAAATAAACAGCGTTACGTGGGCGTTAATAAAGAAAACGGTAAAGGCTAAAATCAGTTCTTGCAAATCGCCTGAAGACACCAATCATGGTAGAAACGTAGGTCGCGTAATAACTCGTTTACAAATAGAAAATATTCAAAAGTTCTACAATATAATTGTATTGAACACTTTTTAATACAAATGTGCACTGGTCTAATCTTATGACCAGAAACTAAGTAATTAAACAATCAATCACTATATATATATATATATATATATATATATATATATATATATATGTAATATAACAATCTAGGCCCACCCGAGGAAGTGAGGAAGCGGGGGCGTTTTCCGGCCGTTGAAAGGAACGGATGGTTGTTTGACCTTATTTCCGGCAGATGCGGAAATAACTCAGAGGCAAACAGACAGGTGACTCTGAGAATTACGTAGGCGTCGCGTGGGCGTCGCGTGATCAAGGCAAAGCCGGAAGAAACAAGTCCCGGTTTTGGAAGATATATAAAGACTGCGAAAACACGGATTCGCTAGTCAGAGAGACCAGACAGTCCGGTAGACCAGACCAGAGGAGCAACAGATACGACGACACTCCCCCGTCACCCCGTCAACCCTTGGAAGCGCGCTCTCACTCTCTGTTCACTAGGCTACACGGTCCATCGTTCTTCAATAAAAATATCACTTGACATATTTTTATATATATACCCGTGTTGTCTGTTCGTCGATATAACTGGAACCAGCATTCGCAAGATATAACAAACATCATTTGGTGCCTAAGTGACTTGGTTTTGAAACAACAAAACAGATTGATACGAACATTATTGGGTTTACCACGGCAACAGAATTACTGCCACCAGAAAAAAAGAAGACGAAAATATCTAGCAGCCGCGACTATAGACATCAACGAAAGGTGAGTGACTCATTGATTTAATAGTGTGTGTGTTCTCTGCTCGTGTTTATAATAAGTCCAGTTAGAAAAAAAAATGCATACTTTTGCCATTGAGAAAAATGGATTGTTCGGTAGAGAGATAGGGGTCAGGAATATATGTAGGGAACGCCGGTGAAGTAGAGAGAGTATTATGCCTAGCGCGTAGGTTTGGGGTTGACGGGGGTGTTAAAGTTGGAGGAGAGGAGTGTTAAAGAGGAGTGGGGTGTTAAAGTTGACGGGGAGGAAGAAGTTGGGATATTTACCTATCTGTAAGTACAAAACATCTGAGTTAATGATTTATTTTTGTTGTTAATATTTTACCATATATGTGAAGTGAGTTTAAGTGGATAATTGGATTAACTTGTTGATAACAATGTTTTCTTTGGTTTGTGCAAGAAAATAGTTAATATTTCGTAGAATAAATATTTAATGAAATAATTTTGGGTTGTGTCTTAATTTTACTTAAAAAGCGGCATGAACTTTCCAGACAACCCGATAGAAATATTGACGAACATCTATTCTCAATGTGATTATGAAGGTCAGTTGTATGGTTGAAATAGTTGAGTTTTTCTGACCAGTACTCGAGCCGAATTAAAAAAAAAAAAACAATCGATGTTCTACGTACACAAACTTTCCCCAATTGGAGTATTAGCGTAAAATGACCCTCTCCATTTTCTCCATTTGGCCTTGTATTGCATGAACTAAATCAAAATTGGTAAACATTAACAAATTATAAATGTAGCTGAATGCTACCACAATAGGAAAATCAGAGAAACGAAAGGGTTCTTTAATTTTGATCTCGTCAACAGAATTTGTTCGTAAACGTCAATTTGTAATCTTTACACAGATATTGTCAAAATTTAAAAATGTTTGTGTTTTGCGTGACATTTCTACAGCATAGAAATGACTTAAATGTTATCGAGAGTTTTAAAGTGTATTTTTAATTATGCAGTTAACAACAGCCAACAAAATCGCCAATTATAAATATATCTCAACATCGTTGCTTGAAAACAACTGCATTGTTTGGTTATTTCTTTGCGAATACACCGATTATATATATTCTTAAAACATTCACCCGCGTCTCAGTGTTTCGCGATATGAGTCAGATATTGAAAAGATATTTTGTTATCAATATGGTGGAATCGGATTATTTGGGGAGATTTGGGAAAATTAAATTAAAATCTAAAACTTATTTTTATTTACGTAAAAGTACTTCACTTTTATGCTTTTGTGCAGGTTCCCATCAATTCAACATCCTCTGTGAATTTTCATTTATGTGACTTGGGAAATATCTTTTGAAGATATATTAATTTCTGAAAACTAGTAAATACCTGGGAACAGATAAATATGGAGAGATTTAGTGAAGGATATGACGAACTCCCGAAGAAGTTGACGATAGGAGTCATTGCTGGCGTGGTCGGCGTAATAATAATCCTGGGAATAATAGCCAGGAAGCGGATTTTTAAGTGTAAAAGAAGCAACAGTGCTTCGGAAAAGGAAATTGAGTTATCCGTTGTGAATAGTACTCCGGGGTCAACGGGTGTTCAACCCTCAAATGTCTCGGCGTTAAACAGAGAGATGTTAACAAATCAGATATGCTTGGTTTCGAATCCAGAGGAAGTAGTTCAGGGAATGGAAAGCATTGTACAAACTAAGGAACTAAGAGTCACGGGTCCATTTTTTTAGACTAAATTAATATCCTCCACAAGTAAATTGCATGCGGATTAACGTTGGAATCAGGGTAATTTTCTTCATTTTCTATTGAACATTTTTCGGTCAGACTATGAATGATATGTACGGCAGATAATGACCATTTTTTCTGTGTTCAAACATAGTATGTTTGAAATTAAATTAAATTAAATGAGGTTACATGTGTAACAATAAACTCGAGCAGAAGCACACATGGTGTTGGTCAAAGGTCATTTACTCGATGTTAGCTTAGAAACTGGGGCGCAATTACCGCCTATAATCATGTGGATTATGCATCGAAGAGTCTACGCTTATGGACAGAGTCGAGAAAGAAAATGAACATTTTTAAGAACTTTGCCCAATTCTGTGAAAATGGATATTAAAAAAAAAAAAAGAAAAAAAGAACAATGAAACATCGAGCTGGTAGAACAATTTTCAAGATGGACACGAACTGTTGGGTTGCCGATGTAGGCTCCCCTATATATTTTTTTTTGTTTTGTTTTGTTTTGTTTTGTTTTTGTTGTTTTGTTTGTTTCGACACATGTTTTATATAATTGTCGGGCTTGTGTGGCATGGGGAGGAGAGTGAAGATGTTGCGTTTAAAATGTTCTTAAGTGAACATTTTGGAAAATGGGTGGGCGAGGAATGTAATATAACAATCTAGGCCCACCCGAGGAAGAGAGGAAGCGGGGGCGTTTTCCGGCCGTTGAAAGGAACGGATGGTTGTTTGACCTCATTTCCGGCAGATGCGGAAATAACTCAGAGGCAAACAGACAGGTGACTCTGAGAATTACGTAGGCGTCGCGTGGGCGTCGCGTGGTCAAGGCAAAGCCGGAAGAAACAAGTCCCGGTTTTGGAAGATATATAAAGACTGCGAAAACACGGATTCGCTAGTCAGAGAGACCAGACAGTCCGGTAGACCAGACCAGAGGAGCAACAGATACGACGACACTCCCCCGTCACCCCGTCAACCCTTGGAAGCGCGCTCTCACTCTCTGTTCACTAGGCTACACGGTCCATCGTTCATCAATAAAAATATAAGTCATATATTTTTTATATATACCCGTGTTTGTCTGTTTATTGGTATACAACATATATATATATATATAAAATGTGTATGCGTGTCCATATTCTTTGAGTGGGTTCTTCTTTTATGCCATGTTTCTTTAGCATGTACGTGAGCATGGCCCGCCACAACTTTCTCTCTTTTGCTGCTCTAAGTATATTTTTACCCTTTAACAAAACTTTTTTTTTATTGTTCTGCCATATATTCACCCGAATTTGTTACTTCTCGGTTACCCTCTTCTTTCGCCCGTTTCTTCTGTTTTCAATATCTAATATCATTTTTAACTGACATTCTAATATATTAAGCGGGAAGGTAGCGGGACACAGGTAAATCCCAAGAATTCAAGCATGAATGACCAGAAACTACAGCAGCAGAATTAATAAGAAATAAAGATAGAAAATAATATAAAAAATAAGCGATTTCAAACGAGAAAGTCTTAACAAAATTTCATCACTCAAATACCACGGAGAACATCAATTAGAGAAAAAAAATATTATAAAAAAAAATTGAAGGAAAATTATAAGGAAGAAAACATAAAGTTGGCACTTTCGGAAGGAGACAGAGAAAGAAAAAGAGAAAAAATAACTTGAAAAACCACTTCGGACAAGAATTAAAACTGTCAGAGCCATACCTCTGAAAAAATAAGATCCCCCTAAAAACGAACTATTCGGTTTCACCACTAGCTAAGTTAATTTCTTGTAATATAGTAGAGGTCGTTGATGTTTTGTTTAATATCATATTTATCCCAACTCAAACACCTATATCATCGACATAGCTCCCCTCATCAGCAGCACATTGGCTTCGGGATGAAAAGCAGAAACCCTGTCTTCTGTTAGTAGATTCATTTAAGATGTGATATGGAATACTTCGAAAAGAAAAGCAGAAGTATTCATATCTTCAGTACTTTAATAAATGTGCGGTTTATTTATATGATCTACCTATTTTCATAGTTTTAATACCAGAAGGTGTGATATTTCTTATGAAAACAAAAAACAAAGCAAACTATTAGAGCCTTCGCAGCATGTTCTGTATTCACATGTCTGTGAATACACATTTGTGAGAAATAACCCCCACCAAGAAAAATGGTATTGAAATGTGTCGCGTGAATTCAATGTTGTTGCATATTACACCACTACATGTTACGAATCAAGCAGTCTTCTATGTGGCGTAACTTCAAAGTGATTGTTCCTTTAACTATATCTTTTGGGTGTTTTTCGAGCACATCTGCTGATTTGACAGGGTTTGGCATGCTGGTCTTCTACGCAAGCTCCAAGGCTACGGTATTATTGGACGTGTCTTTGCTTTTATTCAGTCGTTCTAACCAAATCGTGAAATGAAGGTCCTTTTGAACGCGCACGCTTCCGGATCATTTCACACTAACGCGGGTGTCCCCCAAGACGTTCAGCAGTTGCAGTTGATAAGTGGATAGCGTATGTAACTCAAAGAGATAATAATGACATAAACACGATCTTGACGTTCCACACTACAGGGTTTATCGAGGATCATCTTTCTTTGGACCATAGTGACTGATGTTACAAAATGAAAAAGCAAAGGACTATCTCATATAGAAACCACATGACTTTCAACAGTAGTAACAACTAAAATGAATATCACATGTAACTCGAAGAGAAAATAAACACATAATCACGATGTTGACGTTTCAGATTACTTCAAAAATGGTTTGGAAGGAAACCCCCAACGTCGATAGCGATAATAGCTATTAGACTTGATCAATCTCAGTCAGTTAAGTGCCATACGTGATACACACTCTGGGCGATCATGTCTCGAAAGAGACATGACTGACTGGGCAGAAGATTATCCCGCAGTAGGTTGCCATTATTTTCTGTAGTAGACTGGTTGCCAGCCAAGGCTATAGAAACCAGTCTGTTCTATTATTGAACCCATAACTGGAGGAAAGAAATGAATTTTCCAAGGGTATTTGTGCGTAAGTGAATGCAAGGAATTCAACTGGTATTCGAACTCGGCACTCCTATTTGTCGTTTCAAGTCGTTATCCACTGCACCACAACGCATATGATCAATCTATTTTCCTGAAAAAGATTTTATAAATTTCAAAAAGTAGTGACAATGGCTGCTTGGTCACTCAATGCCGTATGTTGCTTTATTAGGGCAGGTTCTACTCATTCTTCACTTTCCAGTCTTGATAGTGTTAAAAAGCGTCTCCGAGTCCTTGTGGGTGATGAATTATTTTCTATCCAACAACTCCTTTCCTACAGACGAAATGCTACAAGCCTTTCGCTGCTGTATCGCTATTACCATGGAAAAAGTTTCGACGAACTACATTCCTTAGTTCTATCGGTAGTTACCGCTGCGGCTAAGACTCACAATACCCCGGATATTGTAGTGAACCATCTTCATTCTCTTTGTATTTTATTGGTGAGATGTCAATTCCGCTCGAACTAATGTTTTGCAGAATATACTTCCAAAAGGATGATTCCCTGATCACTACAAACTTAACCTGCTCAAGGGTTAACAATTATCTTTCCCATATATCCGAAAAAGAAAAAACTACTTCTTATTTACTATATCTACCACGAGTGGCTCCCGGGCCTTCTTCGGAGTGAACATCATTGTAAATAATACACTGAGTAACATTGTTTTTAGCAACGGCTCTTGGAAACAAGTTTAATATCCTTGATATATATATATATATATATCCGAGTATAGGGTAAGTATGGATGGAATAAAATTCCGTATTCCAAAAATAATATTCTTAAAAAAGTGCTCAGTACAAAGTAGAGCGAATAATAATATTCCGTGTAACATATTTAAATATTAATATTTCCAATTACCCTATGTTGATAGGGGTCGCAGTTTCGAATCCTGTCGAGTGATACACGTTTTCGTAACAAAATTTATCTGAAATAATCAGGCCGGCAGAAATAAATATATAAATATACTGTTTGATTAAAAACAGAATATCTACTCAAATACGACTATCGATAAAAGATAATGTTGAATCAAATAAATTAAATATGATGATTGTTAAAAAACCATTTCGTTTATCATCGGTATTTTCCGTAACAATATATATATTTATTATTATATAATGCATATATCTATGTATAATTATATATATATAAATATAATGTAATATATATATATATATATATATATATATATATATATATATATATATCATCATCATCATCATCATCTCACCCGTTACACCCTGTAGTGTGTAGGGCAGTAACAGGGGGAAGGGTTGTTAGCCATGCGCCCAATCCTCAAACCTGGAAGCCCGGTGGACCATTTTTGCTCATTAGGTTTACAGCACTTATATATATATATATATATATATATATATATATATATATATATATATATATATACTACGGACCATAAGTTTGGGACCACTTAGATTTATTCTCTAAGAGAAAGAAATAATAAATTTTATGTCTTACAAGAATAAATATAGATATATTTCATTGTTACTCACAGTTTCACATTAATTTAAATCAAAATTAAAATAGAGTAATTTAAAATTTAATTAAATTTAATTCATATTTTCTTTTCATCAAAGAAACCACCACGAGCCTTTATAACTGCAGAGCAAGTCCTTGGCATTCTTTCTAATAACTTATAAAACTAAGTTAGTGAAAGTGATTTCCAGGCATCCTGCAAGCATTTAAACAACGTTTGTTCATTTCAAACTGTACGATCAATTCCATCCCTTATTATTCTTCTTTGATGTTGGTTTCTTAACTGGTACACAGCCTTTAAGCCCAACAGAATGAAGTCGTCTCTTAAAAGTAGTAACAGATACTGGATGTAGAATTCATTTCAATTGTTAATTCCGGAGCGGGTTTTCTTCTATTCCTCTTGCTAGATATGATCAAGTGCCTATCCTCTACAATAGATGTTACTCTGGGCCTACCAGATCTTTTTCTGTCAATATTTAACTCAGTTTCACGAAGTCGTTGAAGGCAATAATGCACGCCATTTTTTGATAGGCTTAATGTTTTAGCGATAACACGTTCAGAATATCCTTCCTTCGAAAGAATTTCAACCTGAGCTCTTTTTACAATGCTAATCTGCTTCTTCCTTGCCATTTATACCGTAGTAATATGATTTACAAAAATAAATCATACCGTAATTATAATATCTGAATAAATCTGAATTTTCGGCAAAAACTTCATCACAAGAGGAGTCAAGTAGCAAACTGAGTAAATGTTTACTTTAAAGTTGAAAAGAATACTTTTTTTTTACTTGAGATAAGAATAACAAAAAATAAGAACTCGGCGAATTTGATTCTGTTAAAAATTTGGGTGGTCCCAAATTTATGGTCGGTAGTGTGTGTATATATATATATGGAGGTAGATTGGTAGATATTGTTTTAAAAAATACCAGAAATATATTTTTAAAACTGCTCACGTTATCTTTCAAGAAAAAATGCAAGACCTATTTTTGACTTAAGCTAATACAGATGCATCTCACTGGAGACAACGTCAGTGCTCGCCTGCTGAGAAAAGAGAATATTACATGGAATATCAAATAAAAGATTGAGTAAAAGAAACGTTAAGTGCTGGCTTTCGTTAAGCAAAGAAATGCATTGAAAAGGAAAGGATGAGAGAGAGAGAGAGAGAGAGAGAGAGAGAGAGAGAGAGAGAGAGAGAGAGAGAGCGGTTTGCATTATTCCTGCCTTTTGTTCATTGTCATATTGATTAACAGGAAAGCTCCTTGGCATAAGACTAATGACTTATCGAGAGTAAAACATTTGAGACATAAGAAGAAGCCATGAATTCGCAACGGCCGAGATTAGGTGTAGATTGTGACTACGCCATTTGAACGAGGGAGAAGTCTTGATTAATACACACGGGTGCTCACAGGTATCTACAAATAAAAAACACACACAGAAAAATATGAAGATGCACAAACACCTACACACTCACGGACATCGACATTCAAACCGGGTATCATATTTTTTAGAGAATAAACATGGATGAACTCACATACAGATATATATGTTGTTAGTATGATATAGATAAATATTAACAGAATGAGATTACAACTAACGTAATATAAACTCAAATAGATAGGTAGATAGATATGAACATTTATATATATATATATATATATATATATATATATATATAATTGTTCATATCTATCTACCTATAAGTATATATATATATATATATAATTGTTCATATCTATCTACCTATCTACTTGAGTTTATATTAATATATTTATATTAATATATTTATATTAATATATATATATATATATATATATAAATGCATGTTTCATGAAATAATATAGACAAGTTTTGTCTATTTTATGTAAATGTTTTTCAAATTCTCTGAGAAGCTTAATAGCATTATCATTAAATGAAGAAAGAAAACTACAATATTGATACATAATCTTTTTTAATAATTCACTATAAGCTTGCGGCTTATATAAGCCATTTTCAAAGATGGCAAATTACACTATTATTATAAACAAGAGTGAAAACAAGAAATATTAAGTATGTGAATAACCAATGGCTTTGGTTATTAATTATAGGTATTTAAGAATATTTGTGGAGATTTCATAGTTTTCACTCTCGCTTTGTCATGTGTGATGTCACGAGCTGTGATGCGACATTCGCTTCCAGCGTCTTAAATGCACGAGTTTATTGTTGCTTGAATAATCTTCCATTTAAACAAAAACAGTTTGTCCTTATCGTTTGTCCGTGTTCATAATATATGATGTAATTTGATATTTTTAAAAAAGCTTCTCTAAGCCGAAAGCTTAGATTGGATTATTAAAAAAAGTATGTATCAATATTGTAATTTTCTTTCTTCATTTAATCATAATGCTATTAAGCTTATCCGAGAATATGAAAAAAGTTTTATAAAATAAATAGACAAAACTTGTCTATATTATTTAACGAAACATGCATTAAGCTGCCTAAATACACACACACACACACACACACACACACACACACACACACACACACACACACACACACACACACACACATCTATCTATCTATCTATCTATCTATCTATCTATCTATCTATCTATCTATACAAATGAATAAGGAACGAAGAAAATATTTGCAACGTTCAAGCATTAATTTAAAACAGTTCTCAATATAGAAATAGAGCAATGTGTTTTTTTTTTCTTTGTGCCTTCGCTTATTCAGTTTCCCTCTTCTGGTTTCTCATCTTTCCTATCCCCTTTATCTCGAACAAAAAAAAAAAAAAAAGAAGATTGCCAAAAAAAGGAAGTGAACTTTTATCTCTTTTCAAAAATATCGTTTACTACCTGATGAGATATTGTTCCTTCTATGTCGAGAGAAAAAGTATACTTTTGTAGTAGATTGCAGTTTGGCAATATTCTAAAGTATAATATATATATATATTTATTTAAATATTTTAATCCAAGCGGAAAAAGCAGGAAGGTAAATTCCAAAACCCGATCCTAATTAATATTAAATATTAAATTTTAATATTAAAAATGATACAGGAGGAGAGTTCCTGATATTAAAAATTACAGATCAAATATAAATTAAATTTTTTTAAAGATGTTGAATGCACATTTCGACATGAAATCCCCGAAGAGGATAACACATCTCCTCAGCAACAAATACTATCCCGAAACTGGAGATAATTTGAAGTAAATTATGTCTATTTTCTCTTTTTAACTCATAGATAAAATTGTAAAAAAATAAAAAATAAAAAAAGGGGAAAAAATGGTATCGTCTGGTTTCACACAAAGGGGAAGAGGACAGTAAAGTAAACTGAACAGACGGCGTGTTGAATTGATATTGGGTTAAACAAAACGGAAAGGAGGTGGGAGGTAAAAGAGATAAAGGAAGGGAAGGGGAAAAAAGAAGAGAAAGAAAGAAAATTTTTTTTTCTTATTACGCCCGATACATTCAAATAAACCTAACTTCCTAAAAACGTTGAAGTATTAGAAAAAGGACCTTTTATTTAAAAAGGTATATTTAGGGGAAAAAAATTAATATTATTTTTAAAGTTTTAAAGGGAATAAAAAGATATGAGAATTAAAATTTAAATTTTAAAATAGGTCATATAATTTAATCTAATTAAAGATACCGCTCGGTATAGATGAGCTAAAACACACACACACACACACACACACACACACACACACACACACACACACACACACACATCAACATACGCACGCACACACGCACATACATATCAACACACACACACACACACACACACACACACACACACACACACACACACATATATATATGTAAGTAATAAATTCATAAATATTATGAAGGGAAAGGGAAATATAGGTAGAGCGGTTAAATTGCTATATATATATATATATATATATATATACATACACACATATACTCGTTTTCAAACCCAAACCAAAGATTCCAGACGGAAAATAGACATAATTTACTTCAAATTATCTCCAGTTTCGGGATAGTATTTGTTGCGGGGATTTCATGTCGAAATGTGCATTCAACACCTTTGAAAAAATTTAATTTAATTTATATATATATATATATATATATATATATATATATATATATATATATATTATCGCTATTATATAGCATCGCTCATTCAATAATGAATTAGAGCACTATGGCTATTGGGCATGTATAATGATATACGCGCTAAAAGGCTGGTAGCTCAGAGCTAGAATCGCCGACTGATGCCAATTCGGTCGGGGTTCAATTCTAGATTAAAAAGCAATCGAAGTCCAACTGTACTGATTAGCTGTGATACAGCGAAACAGATCTGTCTGCGGATGACTATATATATATATATATATATATATATATATATATATATATGTGTGTGTGTGTGTGTGTGTGTGTGTTCGTTAAAAACGACCGATAAGATAGATAGATACATAGATATATCTATCTATGATATAGAACAGAATAAGATAAATAGATAGAGAGAGTGATAGATAAAGAACACAGATAGATAGATCGATCGATCGATCGATCGATAGATAGATAGATAGATAAAGAACAGAAATAAACTCAGCAGATCTATTTTAAATTATTCATATCTATCTATCTATCTATCTATCTATCTATCTATCTATCTATCAACACTATGATGATATTAACAGACAGATAGCACAGTGTGGTAGTAATAAATGTAATATCAACGTAAAGTGATATACACAATTTTAAATATATATGCTAAGGTCATTGTTAAAAATTTTTATATAAAAACATATGAAATTTAAAAGCGTATCAACAGGCAGACAGACAGACAGATATATAGATGTGAACAGAGTGAGATAGTAATCAACATATTACAATGTTTCAAGTACCCGTTTGCCCTGACTGCTGTGGTGATATAAAGATTGATTCGCGAATCTTCCAAAGGAAGAGAAATCTCCTGGATGTAAAAAAATTAGCATTTGCTTGCTTTCATGTTTATTTTTGTCCGCATCATGGCGTCCATTAAGAAACACACACATATGTACAGAGAAAATCAAAGGGAGAGAGAGAGCAAGAGAGAGAGAGAGAGAGAGAGAGCAAAAGAAAGAGAGAAATAGAGAGAGAGCAAGATAGAAAGAGTGAGAGAGAAAGAGAGAGAGAGATAGAGATAGAGAGAGAGAGTGTAAGTTGCATGCAGCATCTACTGCAAAATTCGCTTGCCTTAATGTTCTTTTATGATCAGATGTATATATGAATATATTTATTAATATGCAGTCAGAAATGAGGGCAAAACGTCTCCGGTCGGACGAAATTAACAGACACACGCATATATATAAAGGATGCGATGGATAAATTGTCGTTTAAATTATGCAAAAGCGCCATTTCATTTTAGCAGATGTTACTAAGAATTACACAAAAATATCTTAAAATACTAATGAGAACATTTATTCGTTAATACTGCTGCCACATCTGGTCAGGTGCCTCTGCTATTCTCCTCGGGGTTCTTGACAAAATACAACGGAGAATCTGTAATGTGATCGATACCGACTTGGCAGACCGCCTGAAGTCACTCGCTCACCGGCGTGACGTGGCTTCCCTGTGCCTCTACTATAAATACTTTCACGGCTTCTGCACCGATGAACATAGATTATTGGTGTCCCCTAGGTATGAATTTGCACGAGATACTAGATTAGCTACTAGGTCCCACCCTTTTACTGTGAAACAGATAAGATGTAACCGCAATTTTTTCTCCAACAGCTTCTCTCCTCGCACTTCCCGCCTGTGGAATTCCCTTCCATACATTTGCTTCCCCGACAGCTACAATCTCCAGGAGTTTAAATGTAAGGTCAATAGACACCTCCTAACACACTAACTCTCATCCGTTCTCTCAAGTACCCTTCCCATCTACCCAACCTCCATCCTCGCTCTCCTTACCCGTCTATCACCCTCCTTCTGACATTTTCTATATCTAACAACTCTTTCCAATCATTTTCCCCTAGATAACCCCCTGTGCAATAGTGGCAATGGAATGCCTTGCTTGGGGTGAAATGATTTAAAAAAGAGAAAAAAAATATATCGCCATTGGCTTCAAGCACAGCCTTCAGACGGCTACGGAATCTCCTGCATCTCTTCTGGACGGTCTCCTTATTTAAGTTTGCGAATGCTGCCATAATCCTCGCCTTCAGCTCATCTTTGGTGTTACAAGAACTTTTGTTGATCTCTTGCTCAACTGCCTCCCGCGCACAATAATACAAAGGTGCGCAGGCTGGGGAGTTAGGTGGCTAGATATGATTGGTAACGTGGTCGTCGAAATTGTCTGACATCAATCACTGCTTGTCTGGCATAGTGCAGAGTTCTCAGAGAACTTGATTCAGAAGATGTAGGCTTCCGTGTTGAATCTGAGGTCCCCACTAACTATTTCATGAATTCTACGAGGGTCATTCAATAAATGAGGTAAACTTTTCGGTATAAGGACTTCTAATACAGATAGAAGCTTACTTTTCTTTTTATTTTTCAACGTATTTTCCCAGCAGTGTCACACACTTTTCCCATCTGTGCACAAGCTTCCGTATTCCCTTAGCGTAAAAATCTTTGGACTGATGTCCCAGCCAATCGCTCACAGCACTTTTGATTTCATCATCACTTTCAAATTTCGTGCCTCTTGTGAACGCTTTCAAGGGACCAAACAGGTGAAAGTCTGAAGGGGCAAGGTCTGGGCTGTAAGCGAGCGAGCGAGAGAGAGAGAGAGAGAGAGTGAGATAGAGAGAGAGAGAGAGAGAGAGAGAGATACTGCTGGGACAACTCGACCCTCCTCTGTTTGTGCTCTGCAGTAAGCATCTTTGGCATCCACCGGCAGCTGACCTTCGAATAGACAAGGTCATCATAGACAATTTTGTGTGCTGTCCCAACAGATAGGCTCAAAGTCCTAGCAATGTCATCCACTGTCACCCTTCTGTCAGACTGAATGAGATCATTGACTGATTCGATTACCTCAGGAGACCTCACTTCTCTCGGCCTCCCAGGCCTGTCTTCATCCTCAACACTGCTCCGACATTCTTTAAACAAATTAGCCCACTTGTAGACATTTTTTGGCTGAAACACGTAGCACCAAAGACAGTTGACATTCTAGTATGAATTTCAACTGGTTTGCACTCTTCAGCAACCAAAAACTTGATAACTGACCTCTGTACAATCCTGGAGCATGCTTCTTGGTCGGCCATCATTGTTAATCTCCAAAACTTTCAAAGTCTTTTTTCAGTCTGCAAAAAAATTTAAACCCCTTTCAAAAGAAGTAAAGGAAAAGAATAAAAAAAAGTAAGCTTCTATTTATATTAGAAGTCCTTATACCGAAAAATTCACCTTATTTGTTGAATGACCCTCGTATTCTCATCAGACCCTTCGTAATCACCACTAAACTCATACGAAACCTTCCGAATCCTTCCTCAGGTCTCTCCCCAGATTGACATCTAAACACTTTGAAATGCTCGTATTAGAGCTTCCGGTGAAAATGCCAAGAAGAATAACTCGCCGTTTCCGAATGTCTGGCGGATCGAATTACATTACGGTTCTCTTTTTCTCACAGACGGTGTCCAACTGACCTTACTATACTGTGAGATCGACAAAATAAAAACAAAGCGCATACGTGAAATTAAACATAAAAAATTGCGAAAATTTACCCCTCTCATATATATATATATATATATATATATATATATATATATGTATGTATATATATATATATATATATATATATATATATATATATATATATATATATATATGTATATATATATATATGTGTGTGTGTGTGTGTGTGTGTGTGTGTGTGTAAAAATTAAGACAAACACGTTATTCCATAGTGTAGAATCGTGAAATATTTCTGTACATTAAATACGGAAGCTGAAGATGATTCGCCTGAAATAGGCCTAAACTTTGAATAAGGAACGAAGAAAATATTAGCAACGTTCAGAACATTAATTTAAAACAGTGCTTAGTGAATATTTATTATAAATTATAATTTAGAACATGTACAAATTAAATGTGCGTTGTGGTACAGTGGATATCGGCACGGAACGAGAAACCGGGGAGCCGAGTTCAAATTTCAGCTGAATCCATTGTATTCACTTACGCGCAAGTACCCTTGGGAAAGGTATTAATCCGTCTCTTCCTTCCAGTTATGGGTTAAATAACAGGACAGATTGGGTTCTATAGCCTTGGTCGGCAACCAGTCTACCGCAGAAAGCAATATCAACCTACTGCGGGATAATGTTCTGCCCAGTCAGTCATGTCTCTTTCGAGACATGATCGCCCAAGCGTGTATCACGTATGGCACCTAAACTGACTGACAAATTAAAATTTATTAAAAAGTGTACATTTTGTTTCGACATTAAAAGTATGTCTCATCAGGGAGTAAACGATATTTTCTGAAGAGAGATGGAAGATTCACTTCTTCATATTGGAAAATTTTTATGTGCAAGATAAAGGGAGTAGAGAAAATGGGAAACCAGAATTGGAGATTGTAAAGAGGACATTGAGGGAATAAAGAACAAAAAGAGGAAAACGGGAGAGAAAGAGAGAAGAAAAGAGAAGTGGTGAATGATTCAAAGAAAGGAGCAAGGTTTAACAGTAGAAGATAAAGTATGGTCATAATTTTTAGCCTTATACTTCACTATTACAGATAATTTTATCCACTACCAATCCCAGGCCAGGATGTTAAAAAAATTCCACCATTTTGCTGTTTATGCTGTCTCTCACCCCTCTCTATTCTTCGTCCATCTTCTCCTGCTTCTTTCCCACCTCTATGAATTTTCTTACTTCTTCCGCTTTGCTAAACCCAACCGCCGGGTCATCAAGGGGTGTATATGACCATACTTTATATTCTACTATTATACTTTCTCAAGTGAGAACATTTCAGTAACTCATGATTGATATATATATATATATAAATTCAAAGGAATTAGTTTTGTATGATTCACATCAGTGTGTCATGCGAAACCTCTAACAATTTGCTGCAAAATGCTGCAAGATTATTGTATAAAATACTGACTTTTTAAAATTTGTAGCAAATAGCTTTACTCGCTCGTATCGAGTAAAAATAAGATATTATATTGTGTTCATAAAGGTTCGAAATATAAAATTTGCACAATATTTACAGACACAAGAATGTAACAGGCCTGCAGCGAAAATAAGCTCACACTAGGGTAAAAATAACAACAAATATATATATTCGAAAAGACGAGTAGATATTTCTGTATAATGGGCTAGACGTTACTATTACTTTCCTTTTGTGAAAGAAAAAATTGATGTGACTCTGTGGGCGACGACAAGATCGAAGATTGCAAAGACAGCTCCATCGCTAACAACATAAATTAAAATATCATGACGTCGACCTTTGACATGGACAGCATTGAATCAGACGAAAATAGGTTTTATATAAATGCACTGTTTGGTTATGGATTTAAACTCTTTTATGACCCAACGATGTGTCTTCTTCCCGGATTTATTCAATCTATACAGCGAGGCAATTCTCAGAGAACAAGAAGTCCTGCATGAAATAGTCATCTTAACAAATATAATATATGTAGATGACACAGTGTTGATAGCAAACACGAAAAGGAAACTAAAAGTTCTTCTGCAGAATATAGCAAAGGAAAGAGAGAAGAAAGGACTAAATATAAATTACAAGAAAACTGAATGCATGGACATAAAAACAAGCGCAAAATGTCAATTACAGGTCGGGGATACTAAAATCAAGTAGTTGCAGAAAAATAAATACCTGGGAAGTGTTATATTAGAAGCCCGTTGGTTAGTTGTTTTGTTTTATGGCATATCAACCTCGGCTGGTCATTTATTGCCAACTAAATTTTATTTATTTATTGCTGGTAATACCTTTTTCTTTCAACAATTTATTGTTGTTTTTTATATAAGTTTTGTGTCTAGTAATACTTTTTTTTCTTTTCGAGTATCAAGATTCACTGGGATTTTGTTTTTTAAGGGCAGGGTCCTTAAGTCCTACCTTTGTTATTTAACCCATAACTGGAGGGAAAGGACGTATTAATAACTTTCTCAAGGGTACCAGTGCTTAAGTGAATGCAGGGTATTCAACTGGATTTCGAACTCGGCTTACCGATTTCTCTTTCCGAGCCGATATCCACTGCACCACAACGCACATCCGTTACTAAACGCTTACAGCACCTGGTATTCCCAAGCGGTCACCCATCTAAGTACTGACTAGGCTCAACGTTGCTTAACTTTGGTGATCGAGCGAGAACCGGTGTATTCAACGTGATAGGCCTAATAGAAGAAAATTAAAGTGTGATTCTGAGATCCAAATTTGTATTGGCATAGCCAAGGTTGCATTCCAGAAGCTGAGTAGAGTATTGCGTGACAGAAAAATTTCGCTAGAAGCAAAGAAGAGACTACTAGATTGTAATGTGATTTCTGTTCTTCAATATGGCAGTGAAAGCTGGACAATATCTTCAAAGATGAAGGAGAGACTGGAAGAAACCGAAATGTGGTTCTACAGAAAGATGCCGAGGATACCGTGGACCGAACGAGGTTTTGGAGAGAATGGAAACAAAAAGGCAACTTATACTTAGTTGAATTTTTTAGGATGCATTATGAGAAAGGATAGCTTGGATAATCGCAGGACGAATAGAGAGAAAGAGAGACAGGGGAAAACAGTGCATGGCATACTTGATGTCGAGATAGGTCAACAAGTGTGGCCCTGGAGCCAGTCGAGGTAGAGGATTACAGAGAAAATCGTGCAGCTTATGCGGATAAGTGCGGAAGGTAATGGTTAACGCTAAAACATGAACTAGTTAAGATTGCAGTAATCGGAGAAGCAACTTCTTGGGAGTTGGTTCCACAAGGCAACGGTTCTTGGGAAGAAGCTGCTTGAGTGGAAATTACATCTCACCAGTGGGATATAAAGGGAATGAGGTTAGTTCGCTGCAATTTACTAGGTCATGGCTGGTGTTAGACGTGAAAGTTAAGACAGGTAGAACTAAGGAGTGCATTTCATCTGAACACTCACCATGAAAACGATAGAACAGTAAGAGGCTTGCGATATCTCGCCTGTGAGAAAACGGTTGTCGAGTTGAAAATAGTTCTCAGGATTTTGGAGAAGTAACAAAACAAAATATATTAAGAACTACAAGGCACAGGAGGACGTTGAGACTATGAAAGCCTACACTCTGAAGGGACTTCTTTTTCTATGTGCCCTGTCCTTTCAGGACTTAGACGATCATGACTTTCCAAGTCGCCTTATCCCCTTAGCATTTTTTCTCCTGTTACACCTCGCAACCCCAGTTCCGTCATCCACCTGATCAGACCCTTCAAATATGTTATCCGCTGCCTTCCTCTGTCTCTTTTTCCTTCTATCTGGCCTGTAAGTATCAGGTTCTCCAAGCCCTCCTTCCTCATTGCATGTCCCAGGAACTTCAGTTGTCTCTTCCTGATGCTCACTATTAATTTTCTTTTCGTTGCCAGTCTTTCCAAAACCTCATCATTGCTCACATGCTCGGTCTACGATATCCGCAGCATCCTTCTGTAGAACCACATTTCCGCTGTTTCAAATTTTTTCCTCATCTTTGATGATATTGTCCAGCATTCATTGCCGTATTGAAGAACTGACATCACATAGCAATCTAGCACTCTCTTCTTTGTTTCTAGTGAAATTTTTCTGTGTCTTACTACTTTACTCAGCTTCTGGAATGCGTCCTTCGCCACGCCAATTCGCCTTCGGATCTCTGTGTCTCACTTTCCATCTCCTATTAGAGCACTTCTTAGGTAATTATATTTTTGTACTTGCTTGATTCTAGTATCTCCCACCCGTATTTGGCATTTCGGGTTGCTCAGATGGGAACCACAGATGTAAGTTGACATTTTTATACAGTCCCGAAAAAGATGACACAAGTGGCATTAAAGACAATACCACCTAGCGTCGTCAGTATCAGCATGTGAAAATCATCGACATCTTCTATGTAACAGTGTCAATTCAGAGTTTTCACGATCATGGCGCTCCACAATTTCCTGTCCTTCCTCTTCTACTAAGCATTTACGTTAAGTAGATTATGCGTTGTTTTCCATTATATGATACCAGGTAAGCTGAGAAAAATAAAACACTGAGAGGTGACCGGTCCTGGCGAGCAGCTATCCAAGATTACATCACCTCATTTATTTTTTGCAGTCAAAATATTGTTGAAGGTTTAAACAAGTTACGAATCGTATTCTAATTTTCCTGCCATGATATCACTTTTCTATAGTAACTATATTGCTGCAGTAATTATGTTTCTAATTTTGATGTACAAGGACGGGGAGACAATTTTGAATTCTAGCAATAGTGGAAAGTGAAGACTGGGCAGATCCTGCCCATATATAGCAACAGTACTCTAGTTTTTGGATTTCGTAAATGTAGAGAATAGCATAGGTACTTACAAGTAACATAATAGAGTAGACTTGGGTCTTTAACAGTACAACTAGATTAACAGAAGAACAACGTTGAGTTCAAAATTAGCTTGAAAAGAGATGAACCCCTTATACTATCATGCTTTAGACACATCCACTTTTGGAGTAGCTGCAGCACGTGTGATGTTCAAGCAACCTTCTAGGTTAGAGAAGGGCATGTATCTATGTAAATTTGTCAGATAATTTTGTAAGTTTCCACATCGGCTGAAATAATATGTATAACTTATATTAATAAGATCAGATGTGCGGAGCGCTCTCAATAGTATACGATCCATCGTTATACTCACTGGGTAATGCAGTATTTAGATTATTCGGACTATTGTCCTCATCTTTTCTCTGGCATTCTGTATTACTGGGAACCAGTAATAAATATTGTGTCAAAATTGCAATATGAGCTCTGGTAAAAAATACTGGAGAAAACCATTAACATCAAAAATACTAGAGAAAATCATTAACATCAAAAAATTGCAATATGAACTCTGGTAAGAAAGGGTTACAGAACTTTAGGTTTATAGGTCCCAAAAATTCAGTCCTTAAGAACACATGGCCCAGTTTATATAGATGTTGACCCAAAGAGTTGTGAGTTCAATACCTGGCTACAGCATTAGTGAACAAGTAACTTACAAGGTTAGAGGGAGATAATTCATGACTACCAAAAGAGGCACTACTACGCAAGGAATGAAGATCATATACTCCAGTGATTATAATAAAGGGATCGGTTCGAAATTCCTAGCACCTGATGAAGGCCGGAGCGTAGAACGGCCGAAACTTCGTACAAATGGCAAAAGTCCGAATAATGTAAATACAGTATATTTCATCTCAGAAATATAGACAAATACTGAGTAACAGAAATTATGTGACATGTTTTACAAGAGTCAGATCACGCCCAAAATAGAGCTGCCCAATCTACACTTTCCAGCTTTGACAGAGTGTAAAAACTTTTACGCGTCGTTGTAAGTCTTGTAAGCGTCCTTGTAGGTTATGAATAATTCCCATTCTACAATCTCTTTCTCACAGACGCAACTCTGCAAGCTTCTTGCTACTCTATGGCTATTTGTATGTAAAATCTTCCGATGAGCTCCAAGACTTAATTTCACCAGTTCGAATCATTACAGACCATCGATGCTATATCGCTTGTGCGATCATACCTCGAAAGAGACATCACTGACTTATCCCGCAGTACGTTGCCATTACTTTTTTTCGGTAGACTGGTTGCCAGTCAAGGCTATAGAATCAAATCTCTCCTGTTATTTAACCCATAACTGGTAGGAACAGATGGATTATTACCTTTCCCAAGAGTATTTGCGCGTAAGTGAATGCGAGGAATTCAACTGGAATTCGAACTCGGATCCCCGATTTCTCGTTCTGAGCTGATATCCACTGCACTACAACGCACAACCTAATATATATACCAGCGATAACGCTTGCCATTCTTTTCATATTCCAGTGGTAAGTAGGATGTCTCACAACCTCTTAAAGTCGACCGTTATCTATCCTACATATCCTCATAATCTGAAATTCTTATGTCCATAAAACAGTTCCATTCAGTAACCTTCTGCCATGAGCAGATTTTGGGTCCTGTATGCCGTGAACGGATGTGTGTTGTGGTGCATTGGTTATCGGCTCGGAACGAGAAATCGGGAAGCCGAGATCGAATTCCAGCTGAATTCATTGCATTCACTTACGCGCAAATACCCTTGGGAAAGGTATTAATCCGTCTATTCCTTCCAGTTATGGGTTAAATAACAGGACAGATTGGTGTTCTATGCCCAGTCAGTCATGTCTCTTTTGAGACATGTTCGCCCAAGCGTGTATCACGTATGGCACTCAACTGACTGACTGAATATAATAGTTAGAAACATGATTAAGGCTTCTACTGGTCATAAAGTGGGGGACCGGTTTTCTATTATTATGAAGTGATAAACTGATCCCTCACTAATTACTACGTAATAACATAATACATATCTATAGCCTTGGTCGGCAACCAATCTACCGCAGAAAGCAATGGCAACCTACTGAGGGATAATTTTCTGCCCAGTCAGTCATGTTTTTTTCGAGACATGATCGTTCAAGCGTGTTTCACGTATGGCACTTAACTGACTGATGCCGTGAACAAATATGACCCCGAGACTAATAACTACTTCACGACGTTTCCATTTGTCGGTGAAATTATACAATTTAATGTGACAGCAGTGTTGGTGACTTCAAGTCTTGTATCTCAATATCTTTATTATAAAGATTAAATACTGACAATGGTATCTGTTTCTCCATATTTCTATCAAAGCAAGATGGATTATTTTTCTCGTGAGTATAACAAATGCATGACCTTTCTTCTATTGTCGGCTATGAAACCTTTTTTTTTTAAAGAAAATTAGAAACATAATTCGTGAGGCAATATAGTTATGTCAGAAAAGTGACATCATGGCAGGAAAATTAAAATACAATTCGTGACTTGTCCAAACCTTCAACAACATTTTTGGCTGCAAAAAATAAAATTATTGTAAATGACAGTTTTGTTTTTGAACGCCATCAGTTACATATTTTGGGAACAAGAAAAGATTCGTACTAATTAAAAGCTCGTCATCAATACATTTTTTTAAAATAATGTAACAGATTTTTTTAAAATAAGTGATGGCAAGCGAGCAAATTCATTTCAGAATTGTCTGTCATTGCTTTGACCTTAGCTTCGACCAAGTACCTTCACATCATCATCAGGTATCCATTGATATGGCTGATAAAGTATCTGTTGATTATTAATAACCATAATAATATTCAAAATATACCCCATAGCAACAATCAACAGATACTTTTATGATGCTACATATCAGCCAATCAATAGACATCTGATGAAGACCAGAGTGTACTTGGTCGAAATTTTGTGTTTATAATAACATCTGTAACAACCAAGACGAGAACATTAGTTCGAAATAATACAAGAATATTGAGAATTCAGTCAGTTAAGTGCCATACATGATACACGCTTGGGCGATCATGTCTCGAAAGAGACATGACAGATTCGGCAGAACATTATTCCGCAGTAGGTTACCATTGCTTTCAGTGGTAGACTGGTTGCCAGCCAAGGTTATAGAACCCAATCTGTCCTGTTATTTAACCAATAACTGGAAGGAAAAGACGGATTAATATCTTTCCCAAAGGTATTTGTGCGTAAGTGAATGCAAGTAATTCAACTGGAATTCGAACTCGGCAACCCGATTTGTCGTTCCGTGCCGATATCCACTGCACCACAACGCACATCCATATTGAGCATTCAGTCAGTCAGTTAAGTGCCACGCTTTGGGCGATCATGTCTCAAAAGAGACATGACTGACTGGGCAGAAGATTATCCCGCAGTAGGTTGCCATTGCTTTCTGCGATAGACTGGTTGCCGACCAAGGCTATAGAACCCAATCTGTCCTATTATTTAACCCATAACTGGAGGGAATAGACGGATTAATACCTTTCCCAAGGGTATTTGCGCGTAAGTGAATGCAAGGAATTCAACTGGAATTCGAACTCGGTTCTCCGATTTCTCGTTCCGAGCCGATATCCACTGCGCCACTACGCACATCCTATTGAGCATTACTCAACTCAAAAATGACATACTAAGTTATTGGAAGTCTAAGTGACACCAATACTTTCCCAAACTTTCCAGTGTTTTCATATCAAGTCGAAACACCGGTTCCAGTAGAATCACCGAAGTTAAGCAGCGTTTATCCTGATCAGTAGCTAGATAGGTGACGGCTTAGGAATACCAAGTGTTGTAAGCGGGGAGTTGTAGGAGGTGTAATGCTGGGTAATGGCTCGGAATGATTAACCAGAGAGCCAAGTTCGAATTCTAACTGGGTTCTTTATATCTACCTACGTGCAAATATCCTTGAGAAAGGCATGGATCCACCTATTCTCTCCCGGCTATAGTTTAATTAGTAAGACTTGTATCACAAAACAGTTAGTATCCGCTATTTCAGCATTAAAAAGTTACAGAGAAACAGCCAACCTACTTACCAAAGTTTTCCTATATTATCCCCTCTCTCAATCATTTTGATTACCCGTAGTTTTTCCTAGCTTCTTTTAACCAATGTCGCAATTCGATTTTCCCTTCATAATGAGATCAAATGACTTTTCTCACATCGAATAATCAAAATGTTTAGTCAATAACAGACTCATTAGATCAGGTGGAAAAAGAAAAGGATAAATTAATTAATCTGTTAGCTTCAAACTTCATAGATTAATTCAACCTTGTAAATTAATTTCAACAACAAAAACAAAGTCTTAGGTAAAATTTTATACTTAAACAAAATGTTGCTTCAAACGGAAATGATTTGAATTTTCAATGCCTCAGTATTTCAGAAATGAAGGAATGGCTTTTTATTCATAAGTTCGGCGTTTGTAAACATAATATCTTTAATAAAAAGGAACGTAATAAAAATTAGAATCCAGAATATTCAATTTTAGATGTTACAAATACAAAATAATAACCTGAAAAATCATGCTATTAAAGTGTTTTATCAAATCTCTCATATTAATCATTGATCTAAGAAAATGTTTATATACAAATAATATAGACATTTTTGAACAGGTTGGACGCCATCTATAAGCTAAGGTCAAAACACAAAATTTCGACCAAGTACACTCTGGTCTTCATCAGATGTCTATTGATTGGCTGATATGTAGCATCATAAAAAGTATCTGTTGATTGTTGCTATGGGGTATCATTTGAATATTATTATGGTTATTAATAATCAAAAGATACTTTATCAGCCATATCAATGGATACCTGATGATGATGTGAAGGTACTTGGTCGAAGCTAAGGTCAAAGCAATGATGGACAATTCTGAAATGAATTTGCTCGCTTTCCATCACTTATTTAAAAAAAAAAAGATGGCGTCCAATCTACTCAGAAATGCCTAAACTATCTATCTATAAACATTTTCTTCAATGATTAAAAAAAGGTTTCAAGCGAATTAAACATTTTTACAGTAATGTTCCTCCTGTAAAAGGCCCCAGAGCCACTTGAAGTAAAGGGTTACAGAGTAAGAAGCATCACTCAAGCAAGGTGATAATGAGAACGAGATGCAAGTTGCCGTCCCTAGTGAAAGAAAAGGGGAAAACGTTAGAGGGAGTCGAAAAACAATCCTAAGCAGGAATCAATGGATAAACCTCTAATTTTGTTCAAATGATAAGGGAAAACTGGACAATAGGCAAACCTACGTACTCCTATTTAGGTCTTGCATAAGACACTCTCTAATAGAACCCAGTCAACTAGTGCTACAGTATCCCGAACAAAGGGATTGACCAAGAAACAAAGACCACGTCACTTGAAGACTCTCAATAACCGCAATAACTAAATTGGATAGCACATATAATCAGAAAGAAAAATAATGTCATAATCAAGTTTTTGATTCTCCACACTACCAAAACAAAAGGGTTGGAAGGAAAATCCCATCAATGCTAAAAAAATAAAGCAGGTAAACAGAAAGAGACAGTTGAAATGTTATTGACTAATCGGTGGAAAGATTGGGCGTGTATCCTGTTATATGTTTACATACGTACCAAAATCAATCAACTAACTTAAACAGTGTATGAAATCCTGAGAAATATTATTATCATAACTTGGATATGCTTTTTTTAATCTATACTATTTATATTGTTGGGACTATCGTCCACATCTTTGTTGCCATATCCACAACGTTTCAGTCGTTGTATACTCCGATCTTCTTCAGAAGAGTGGAATTTCGAACTGAACCCTTTATTTCGTTCATCGGGGTAATTTGTTCAGATTCCACGATGTAGAATAAGAATAGAACAACATCGCTTACCGGCGTAAGGATTCTAGCTAGCGTCTAGTTAGTAGACAAAAATAAAGCAGGTTATAACTCAATACAAACCCTGCTGTATTTACTAGCCTTCCCACGCAAGGCCGGATGTGACACATGGTCATTTTAATGTGGGTATTCCCGGCCATATAGCCGGGCCAAAAATATGTCTGTCTATTTTTACCGAGTCGTGGTTCTACCCTTCGGCGGAACCACGACTGGGTTTGAGCTCTCTGCTCGGAAGCAGAGAGCTGACAGTGTTATAGAGTTACAGAGCAGTCATCCTAAGACGACTGCTTCAATGCAAACTCTGCTGTATTTACTAGCCCTCCCACGCAAGGCCGGATGTGACACATGGTCATTTTAATGTGGGAATTCCCAGCCATATAGCCGGGCCAAAAATATGTCTGTCTATTTTTACCGAGTCGTGGTTCTACCCTTCGGCGGAACCACGACTGGGTTTATGCTCTCTGCTCGGAAGCAGAGAGCTGACAATGTTATAGAGTTACAGAGCAGTCATCCGAAGATGACTGCTCCAATGCAAACTCTGCTGTATTTACTAGGCTTCCCACGCAAGCCCGGATGTGACACATGGTCATTTTAATGTGGGAATTCCCAGCCATATAGCCGGGCCAAAAATATGTCTGTCTATTTTTACCGAGTCGTGGTTCTACCCTTCGGCGGAACCACGACTGGGTTTGTGCTCTCTGCTCGGAAGCAGAGAGCTGACAGTGTTATAGAGTTACAGAGCAGTCATCCGAAGACGACTGCTCCAATGCAAACTCTGCTGTATTTACTAGGCTTCCCACGCAAGCCCGGATGTGACACATGGTCATTTTAATGTGGGAATTCCCAGCCATATAGCCGGGCCAAAAATATGTCTGTCTATTTTTACCGAGTCGTGGTTCTACCCTTCGGCGGAACCACGACTGGGTTTGTGCTCTCTGCTCGGAAGTAGAGAGCTGACAGTGTTATAGAGTTACAGAGCAGTCATCCGAAGACGACTGCTCCAATGCAAACTCTGCAAACTATGATTAGAATCAATCTAGCGTTTATACAGAAACACTTCCACTCATTTACCAGCAGCCAATCATAGCCCAAGCAATGGACTATCCCACTTGAGCACAATGAGATGCTCCAGGGTACCATAAATAGCTCACTTTCTCAAGGTGGATTATTCTGGTCTCAGATTGCCCCTTGTAAATATGTGGTATTGTAGTGGGTGAAAAATTTGGATGTGATGGACGGGTTCTTGTGGTGAATGTGCAATTTATTAATGAGTGATTGCGTCGTAATAGTGCTTAGCTAGGTATAGGATAGTTAGTGAGTACCACCCTCAATCCACCCCCTTTTCGGACTTGTGCCACAATTTTGTATTTTTACAAAATAAATAAAATGGTCTCAGATTGTTCCATAACTGACTGCTTTTACGAGTTATGATTCTTCTAGATCTCTTAGTTATCTCCCTTTAACTCAAATTTTAAAGTTTTTTGTGTACCTCTGCTGTAGCCAGGTATTGAACACTTTGAATCAAGTCACTGGAACCACAGCGCTATGTGTTCTTGTGAAAATCAGTAGAGGTGAACAAAAAGCTTTTAAATACATATAACTGTGATATCTATAATGAATATGAGTCATGAAACTAGAATAATCTACCTCGCTGAACAAAATAGGCCAAGCATGGAAAGGAATACAAAATGGGAACCAGTAACACGGAGTGCTGGAAAAAACAAAACAAAACAAAAAACATTATAAACTTACTTATAAATGGAACTTTGTCTGTGTGTGTGTGTATGTGTCTGTGTGTGTGTGTGTATGTCCGTTACCTATAGACTCCAAAATAGCTGAACCGATTTTCTTGAAAATTTACACAGTTGTACTATAGGCGTCTGCGAGTGTTCTTAGCTAGGTTTTGTGTCGAGGTACCTCCGATAAATATCAAAAATCGATAATCGAAAAAATCCATAATCTAAAAAATCCGGTTATAGAAGGGGTGGTCCGATTTTAATCAAATTTGATACACTCATAAACAAAGGCATAAGAAACGATATTCAGAAGTTTAAATGTTGCAGTTCTTACAATAGTGCAGAAATTCGATATAGATAAAAGACAAGATGTTTGTGTGTGGGTCTGTTTATCTGTCTGTATGTGCTTTATACAAATCTACAATTTTTATCCGATTCTCACCAACCTTCGTACAAAAAATTCTTTAGGCTGAGTCTGAGCTACAGGACCATGAATTAGTTTTAAAGCTTTCATTACACCCGAGCAACGCCGGGCTATACTGCTTTGTTGCAAATAACATGATAAAAATATGAGTCCAAAAATCGATGCACGATTTGAATAAGTCCCTAAAATATACGCTGATGTCCCGAGGAGGCGTGGTGCAGTGAGTAAAAGCGTTGATCTAATATTGTGACTTGGCCAACGGAGTTTTGAGTTCAATACCTGGCTATAGCAGAGGTGAATGAAATGGAAAGTTGAGTTAAAGGAAGATAAGTAACACATCCAGAAGATAAATAATGGGTTAATTTCGAAGTTTGCCTGAAAAAGGTCGGAATTTAGAACGCCCGAAACGTCGTAAATATGGCAACAAAGATGAGGACAACAGTCTGAATACTGCAAATAGTGTAAATAATTACAATACCTCATCTCAGCAACATAGACAAACGATTTTTTTTTATATAACTAGAATTCGGGCGATGTATTATTCAGCCTGATGCATAATTTATTTGTTATGGAGTATTTTAAATATAGATGGTTTTCAACTAAGACAACAAAATTATTAAAAAAACTTTGTGTAAACACTATTTATATTAACTGATAGAATTCTGTGCTTTTAAGTTAATCTATCGTAATTTAAGTTATCTTAATCAGCAAATGTAATAAATAATGTTACGTTGCATTATAAATCTGCTACATATATAATGACCCCACAATTCTCTTCTCTTCTTGTGTTTCAGCCAATTTTAATCTTCAAATAATTAAATGCGTTATCAACATTCTGTCCTGTTAATGAATATGTATGTATTTTTCTCTCTCTCATTAATAATGTTTTTCTTGTTTTCGTATTCTGTCACATCAGTCACACCTTTGCGTCCTAATGACTTCATTGCCTCGCCTGGGGTGAAATGATGAATAAAAAAAAACGAGTAGATCATTTGTTAATTAACAACTTTTTCGAGCGACAATTACCTGAGCCTAAGAGCACCGATTAAAAACTATTTGTTATTGTTCCCTTTTTCTTTATTAATGTCTTTCTTTTTCTCATATTCTGTCACATCAGTTACACCTTTGCGTCTTAGTGACTTTATTGCCTTAGATTAGAAGCAACAAAAGACATTATGTAAAGTTTCGTTGTGGTGCGGAACGAGAAATCGGAGAACCGAGTTCGAATTCCAGTTGGATCCATTGCATTCACTTACGCACAAATACCCTTGGGAAAGGTATTAATCCGTCTCTTCCCTCCAGTTATGGGTTAAATAGCAGGAGAGATTGGGTTCTATAGCTTTGGCTGGTAACCAATCTACCGCAGCAAGCAATGGCAACCTACTGCGGGATCATCTTCTGCCCAGTCAGTCATGTCTCTTTCGAGATATGATCGCCCAAGCGTGTTTCACGTCTGGCACTTAACTAACTGACTGACCCTTGGTAAAGTTATTAATCTTCTTTCTCCGGCTATGAGTTATATATAGCAGGACAGAATTGGTTTTGTAGCCTTGGTTGGCAACAAGTCTACAGGAGAAAGTAATTTCAACCGACTGGTAACCGAAAAATCTGCCCAATCATTCACGTCCCTTTCAAGACATAAACGGCCAAACGTTTATCACCAATGGCACTTAACTGATTGACCGACGAGGGAATTACAAAAACAGGCTCCGAAAAACCATCTACTTAAAACACATCAGAAAACATCTTACAGAAAACGACTGTGGGATTGCGAATACTTTTCCAGAGAGCAGTAGAGAAGCAGTGTTGTTAGGTCGTATGAACCACGCATTCACAATGAATAAAGAAAGACAGAAGAATCCGACTAGCTGTCGAACAAATGCAACCAGAGAAATGTAACTATTACTGATAGACATTATTCAGTGTTTCGCTTAAGAAATACGAATATGGAACCTTTTATTTGGATTAACACGGGGAAAGAAAACCTTGACTCAAAGAAAAAAGTATGATTAAGAGCAAAGTGTACCACTGTCGTCAAAAATGATGGCAAAATATTTGAGGAGATTATTAGCTTTTCCTTCACAGGTTATCTCGACGAAATAATTTTTCTAAAAAATAAAATAATAAGGCACTGTTAAAGACTAAACATGCGGTAAGAGATTGCATAACTGGTAGTAAAGTTTAATAACTGATAGTAAAGAGAATGAACTGAGCTGACGCTGCTTTGCTATTGTCTCTTTTTCCATGAGAGTGACAGGTGGAATATATATATATATATATATATATATATATATATATATATATATATATAATAGTCTTTATTATAATAGACAGAATATATATATATATATATATAGTCATCCGCAGACAGATCTGTTTCGCTGTATCACAGGTCATCAGTACAGTTAGACTCCGATTGCTTTTAACCCAGGATTGAAACCCGACTGAATCCGCGTCAGTCGGTGATTCTACCTTTCAGCTATGGGCGCTCGGTAGAAGAAGGAATACTTTTTAGCGCGTATATTATCATTATAGTCTTTATTATAATAGACAGAATATATATATATATATATATATATATATATATATATATATATTAGAAACATACAAGCCTGTTTCACTGTATCACAGCTACAGCTAATCAGTAACATCCACTTACTACCAACCGGGATCGAAACTCGAGCTTCAAAACTGTGTATATATGAGTTAAATAGCAGGGCAGATTGGGTTCTATAGCCTTGGTTCGCAACTAGTCTTCCGCAAAAAGTAATGGCAACCGACTGGCAACCGAAAAATCATCTGCCCAGTCATTCAGGTCACTTTCAAAATATGAGCGCCTAAGCGTTTATCACCTATGGCACTTAACTGACTGACCAACGAGAGAATTACAAAAAACAGGTCCCAAAAACATTTACTTAAAACACATCAGAGAACATCATACAGCAAATGACTGTGGGATTGTGCTCCATTCATCTTTTAACAGTGATGAATGGGGCAGAAGTTTTAATCGAACTGTATGAGCCGTATACTATTGATCGAAGAAGAAAAAAAGTCTGGATCTAAGACTTTTCCCCACGCCCATGATGTAATATGGATTTTTGACTTTAAAAAATGTAACAGATTAGCTGGTTTAAAACTGTTTAAACAAGCGCAAAATCAAAATATTTTAAGTGTTCTTTAAATCTCTATATAAAATTCTGTGACATCTGCTAGTCCGTCAATCCGTCCATTCGTCTGTTTGTTTGTCAAACCCTCTAAAATAGCGATACATTGACCTTTCGAAACTAAGTTTTGGAGAGAAGTGCAAGCAGGTAAATGGGTACAAAGTACAGTTGGTTTTACCTGAGTGCGCAGTTTAGTAAAATAATTTTTTTGGGGGGGGTGTCAAGTTTTATTATTTAACATACAAAACACTTTCACTATTTTAAAAGATAATTTAATGATACTTATTTAATAAAAATCTAATATTGTTTTTTAATATATTTTCTTTAGGTTTTTATATATACTAGAATATTATATTTCCAGTTCGCCTTGCGTTTCAGAGAACTATAACCAAATCACAAGGCCAAACGCTTCAAATAGTTTAAATTTGGCTACAGAAAAAATATTTAAGCATGACCAGTTGTATGTTGCATGCCCAAGAGTAAGAAATTCAGAAACTTTATTCTTTGCTTTTAACAAAAAAAAAGTATAAAAAATAAAACCAAAAACAAATTTTCTAAAGACAATTGTTTACCATGAAATCCTATTAAACTAAAAGTTAAAGAAATTATTAAACTGCGAAATACGGTTTTTGTCAAAGTGATTTTCCAAACAAATCAACTTATTTAAATTTCATCAATTGGTTTGCGAAAACGGAAAGAAACGTAGAGTCTGTGAATCACGATGAAAATGTCAGCGATAACTGTGAGCGTGTTGCAACAATTTTTAGAAAAATCAAAAGGTTTTAAAATTTTAGTAACAGGACATCTTCCAACATATAAAAAAACAAAGTTTACAATATTAGAAATAAAATCTTGAGGTATTTCATTAAATTTTAATTGCCGTGAAATATATAATCTTATTCGGATTTCAGTCGAAACGTATGGATTCTTTAGTGAATCGTCATATGCCAATTCTTACACTTATATCTGTTTCATTTTGAGTACAAAATTCAAGTAATGGTTAACAAGACCATCTCGACGCATAATAAGTACTATTATGAACTTGATTGTTGCGCGGTGGCCAACGATTATCTCAGGTAAACTTAGTATTCATTTAGTACATGACTGTTATTGGCGCGTCTTGTTTCGTCATTGTTGCAAACACTTTTAAACTAATGCCCTTGGTAAGGCAAGAATGTCGTTTTTCCTTCTATGGCTGTGAAGAAATTGGTATTTTTAGACTTGGGTGACAGTCATACTACGAGAAAGACAAATCTGAATACAAAACCATGGAGAAGGAAACTAAAAACTATCTTTGACAAAAAGTCATGACAATTCATTTATAAGTAGAAATGGAAATGTTTGAAGAGCCATGATTTTCTAAATTCTGTTAGAATATTGCATTAATTCTTTTTTTTGTTTTAGCTATAGACGTTCATCCGTGCTTAGTAAGAATACCTATTTCTCTACTGAAAATTAGATTAGAAGAAGTTGATATGGTGAGTCTTCATCTGCGTTTACATGCTCTGCAATTTCAGTTACCTTCGGTCAGTCCCTGGAATAAGATTTTCTTAATAATGGCCTCGAAGCACATGAGCAGGAATTTGGACAATTTCGATACGTCAAAGAGAAGCCATAAAGTGATCACTTTGAGTGAAAAATCTGAAAGTTCTCGAATTAATGAGAAAAATATTTTCTTAGAAAAATTAGGTTCTGAAGATTTACGTTAAAAGCGAATAATTTTTCTGTCAAATTTTATAACAGTATACATAAAAGTTATTATTCGTAAAAGAAGCTCGATTCTTTGTCCGTCTTCTATGCGTCGTATCCCTTCAGGACGTGGACGATCATAGCTCTCCACAACTACCTATCCTTTCTCGATTGTATCCTTTTTTTTGTCTTTTTACGATATATTTCACCATCTCTTTTGCCGCTCATTAATAAAAGCTTGTTTCTCTTTGACATTCTGTCTTCCTCCGAGCCTGTGAATTCTAAATTCTTCAATCTCTCTTTCATTACTAAACGTCTCGTTTTAGTTCAATGTATAAGTCCTCTTTTTGTTTTCATCTTCCTTAAATCCTCCTCCAGTCCGTGAGATCCTCAGCATCCATCTGTAGAAACCATTTTGTTTCCTCAAGTTCCGTTTATATCTGTGAAGAAATTGTCAATGTTACAGAATGCTGAGGATTATGGGCGAAGAATTCTGACAGTGATGGTTGTCTTTGTCTAGGTTTTGGATATGGGACAAAGTTAGCAGAGAGTAGCAAAAATTTTGAAATGGCTACAAGCTCTCCGCTCGTAGATTCCTCAGAGAGGCTAGCATGTATATAGTGTAATGCTAAACCAGTAAGTGAACATTCGTTTCCCTTAAGATCTTTCCATATCTCGTGTTAATCTGTCCTAACGCTACTTCACGGAGTGTATCAGCGACGATTTATTCTTATTCGTATAAAATGAATAATAAAAAAAGAGGATCTGTCGCTGATGCTATCTGTGAAGTTGCACTGTGGTCTCAACGGAGGAAGCCAGTGGCGACACGGAACGCAACACGCAGCATTCTATCTTATATAGGAGGACTGATATTACATAGCACTTCAGTAATCTTTTGTTTGTTTCTAACGAAATTGTTCTGTTTCTTAATATTTTGCTTAGATATCAGAAGGCATTTTTTGATATCTCAGTGCACCTTCAGATTTTAATGGCACACACACAGATATTAACTAACGCTAGACAAGCCATTCTACATACACACACATACACCATCACACACTTTACCGTTTAAAATATTAAATATAACGAATTAATATAACGAATCTAACTTGATTTGGAACTCGGCTCTCCGATTTCCAATTCCGAACTAATATTCATATCAGCACCGCACACCCAAGAGTATAGAATCTGGTATTCTTAAGCGCTCACATATCTAATTAATAAACAAGTTCGATGTTCATTGACTTTGAGGAACAAGTGAATGAGTTAATAAGCTACTTGCAAGTTCCACGAATATTAAATACCCGTGGAAATCCACCTATCGCCTCATTAAATGTTTGTGCTTAGCAACTGTAACAGAACATTAAAGTAACAAAAACAAATATAAAAGCCGGCCATTATTGAAAGAAGTAAGAAGATACAAATTAGAAAATGTCACTGAAGTAGACGCTAAACACATAAAATTTTTATCCCCTCCTCTTTCTTTCTTTCTTTCTTTCTTTCTTTCTTTCTTTCTTTCTTTCTTCTCGTTGAAACCAACCATCATCTTTGATACATTTTTCTTCTGTCTATCATCTCAATAAAAATGGAATAACCATTGTTTTTTTTTCTGGGGTACTGGCAGGGTAACATACGTGCGAACTAATTAAGAAATTAAGGAAGAAATGAGAATTATAATAGGATATTCGATAAAGCTACATCTAATTGAAATCCTCTCCGTTATAATAAAGACCGTTGTGTATTTATTTCTGTACGCACCGCTCATTCAGTAATGAATTAGAGCACTCTGGTTACTGGCGTATGATACATCATACGCTAAAAGTCTGCCTCTTTCTACATAGCTCAGAGGTAGAATCGCCGATTGACGCAAATTCGGTCGGGTTTCAATCCTGGGTTAAAAGCAATCGGATGTCTAACCGTACTGATGAGCAGTGATACGGCAAAACAGATCTGTCTGCGGATGTCTCTCTCTCTCTCTATATATATATATATTCCTCCTGTCAAGCACATGGGGAGGGAGAATATTGAGTCAGCGTCGGCTCAGTTTATTCTCTTTACTACCAGTTATTAAACTGTACTGCCAGTTATGAAAGCTATTGCCGTGTGTTCGCTCTTCAAAAGTGTCTTATCATTTTATTTTTCTGCAATAATTATGTCGTCGAGTAGCGAAGAATCCACACACATATATATACCCTATCTTATTATAAGAACCCATTCACAGTTAGGTTAGCCAAATGCAGACGACAATTCTACTCCTGCAGCTTCCTCTCTCGCACTTCCCGCCTGTGGAACTCGCTCCCGTATTCTTGCTTTCCTGACGGCTATAACCTCCAGAAATTTAAATGCAAAGTCAATACTCATCTACTAACCACTGGCCTCTAGCTCTCTCCCCTCCCCTGTATAACCTTCCCTTTCTCTCCACCTATGTATCTGTCATCGAACCTGCTTTCTCAGCTTTCTGTTGTTCCTTTCTAACTAGTTTGTACTCCTCACTCTTTTCTAATTAATCTTTTTACATTTATGTAACCCCCTGCACATCAGTGGCGTTTCCGCCTTGCTCGGGGTGAAATGATAATATATATATATATATATATATATATATATATATATAAAATTTAGAAACCAGTTATTTCACGACCTCGGTTTCTACTTTTCTGTGCCTTCAGGTGATTAGCAATAACTCATATTACCATTTTTTAAACGCATTCGTAACAGGGGTATTTTATGAACTCGCAATTTTCAAAATTAGGAGACGTTTCATAAAGGTCTTAGAAACCTGTAAACAATCATTGTATGATCCTAATAGGTATTTATTGGTATGGCTACACTTGGACATAATTTCTGTTCTTTCATTTAGTAATTCATTTTTTGTCAGGGAACAACATAATAGCCAATTTTTTTCTCTTGGCTTAATCTGCATATTTTAGCACCGTTGTAACGTTTGACTGTTTTTACTATGTTCCTAGTTATAACGGGGTCTTTTGCATAGGTCCCGAAATAAGTTGTTTCCAAAAAAAAAAAAAAATTGAACACATTTTAATACAACTGTGTACTGGTCTAATTTAATTATGACAAAAAACTAACTAATTAACTAATTATATATATATATATATATATATATATATATATATATATATATATATATATACATATATATATAATATTTATTAATAAATTATAACATTGATATGTTATAATATCACTACAAAAGTAGCTATTTTGTTTCGACACTTTTTGTGTCTTATCAAGTGATGTGATGTGATGTGTGTGTGTGTGTGTGTGTGTGTGTGTGTGTGTGTGTGTGTGTGTGTGTGTGTGTGTGTGTGTGTGTTTCTGTGTATTCCTCCTGTCACGCTTGCGGATAGAGGTTGTATTTTTTTATGTGTTAATGTAAGATACCGAATAATAGGTACATCAATATATGTTTCTGTAAATTTATAGGGCATATCTACATAACTATTTTGCCGTCATCTTTGACGACACAGACCCACTCGTATAATAACAATGTACCTATAAATATAGATATATGTGAAGGGTGTTAGATTAAGTAACATTGACACAAGTTAACATTTGTAGAGTAGGCAGTGAGGTATGAAGTCGGTTGGAATAACTTGCGCGCCGAGAAGGTTAAGTGACTCTCTCCGATAAATGTTCAACTCACTGTGTATACATGGACATGCGCAGTTGGAGATCTGAGTTCGAAAGATTTCATGCTTGAGAGATATTTGACAAAGGAGAGAAAAGATATTTTCTAGTCGCTTTAAGTTATGCCTTCTTTCATTTTTTTTAAAAGCTTAATATATAAATATGGTATTTAATAAATATTAGATCTCGAAAGAAATGTCAAGCGCTTTAGACACTCACCTTTAGTTACGAAACGAGACTATAAGAACACGCATAACCCACATACACAGACACCATCACACACAAACACATATTGTTTGTATTTGGGTAGAATTTACGCAGATTCCAACGAAGGTTCTTTTTCTTCTATGTGCCTTGTTCTTTCAGGACGTAGGCGATCATTGCCTTCCACGTCTCCTTATCCCTGGTCGCTCTTAGCACACTTTCTTCTGTTATACCAAGGAAACCTCCGTTCTCCCATCCACATGCTCAGACCCATCAAGTACGTTACGCGCTGTTTTCCTCTGTCTCTCCTTCACTCTATCTGACCAGATAGTACCAGGTTCTCCAAGCCCTCCTCCTTATTGAATGTCCCGAGAACTTGTCACTTCCTGATGCTCAGTATTAATTTCCTTTTCGTTTCCATCCTTTCCAAAACCTAATAATTGCTCACATGCTTGATCTCTGATATCCGCAGCGTCCTGCTGTAGAACCACATTTCAGTTGCTTCAAGTCTTTCCTTTATCCTTGATGATATTGTCCAGCATTCCCTGCCATATTGAAGAACAGACATAACATAACAATCCAGTACTCTATTCTTTGTTTCTCGTGAAAATTTCCTGTTTCTTAATACTTTTCTCAGCTTCTGGAATGCCAATTAGCCTTCTGATGTGTCGCACATACGAAGGTTACTTTATTTAAAATGGTTTATCTATTGTCCTTCGGTTTGGAATATTTTTCTGGTTTTCGGCAAGAGTCTAAATATGGATACTCTAATATTTCTGAATGATTTCAGATTTTTCAATCAAATATAAGAATAATAGGTATGCAACATTGTTTTTTCTTCATATAACGCATTTTCACGCGTCATCTTATGGTGTTTTATTGTATTTAAGTAATGATACACACACACACACACACACACACGCACGCACACATGCACGCATATATGTATATTATATTCTGAAAAAATTGAGTAACCTTCAGGATTTAATAATTCAGTCAGTCAGTCAGTTATATGCCATACGTGATGCATGCTTAGGTGATCATATCTCGAAAGAGACATGACTGACTGGACAGAAGATTGTCCCGCAGTAGGTTGCCATTATTTTCTGCGGTAAACTATAGCCAACCAAGGCTATAGAATTCAATCTGTCTGTTATTTGACCCATAGCTGGAGGGAAAAGACGGATTAATACCTTTCCTTGGGGTATTTGATGCAAAAATGCAAAAAATTCAACTGGAATTCGAACTCGATTCTCCAAGTTCTCGTTCTGATTTGATATGCACTGCACCCTTCCATATAGCCAATAGAATTGTCAAGTTAATTAATATCTTCTACATCCTATGTCTCTTCAGGATGTGTATGGTTATGGCTCTGTACACAATACTAAACATTATATATGTTAGTAAGGTTTGTGTTTTGCTATCCTGTCTAATCGCGGTTCACCCACTTGCACAAGCTCGTCCCTTAGGTTGTTATTTGCTTTCCTCTCTTCTTTCTATCTTCAACTAACAGTATAGCGCGGCGTTGCTCGGGTGTAAAGAAAGCTTTAGAACTAATCCATAGTCCCGGAGCTCAGACTCTTTGGACGTTGGCACAAAAGACTAAAAAGCAATAGTTTTGTTTCCAGTTAAAGCGAAACCGTAGACTGAAAGAAAAATGAATGGATGTAAATCAAATTTTGATTTCTTGGTATTGATATCAAATAAGTTTTTTTCGTCGTAAACTGAATTTTGAAGGCTAAATAAGTCCTCTGAGTAAATGGTATCATGGCTGAGACTAAGAACTACAATTATACCTATTTAGAGCCAAACCCGAAGCAAAAACTAAAATAAAAGGGCTGAAAAAAATACAGACATACAGGCAGATAAACAGGCACACACATAAACATCTTGCCTTTTATACATATACATTATTGATTTTCTGCACTATTGTAAGAACTGCAACGTTGAAACTTCTGAACATCGTTTTTTATGTCTTTATCTATGAGTGTATCAAATTTGATTAAAATCGGACCACTCCTTCTATAACCCAATTTTTCGATTATCAATTTTCGATATTTATCGGAGATACCTCGACATAAAACCTAGCTAAGAACACTCGCAGACGCTTATAGTACAACTGTGTAAATTTTCAAGAAAATCGGTTCAGCAGTTTCGGAGTCTATAGGTAATGGATACACACACACACACACATACACACACACACAGACAATGTTCCATTTAAAAATAATCTTCAATTCAATCTTCACTATGTCCTGTAAGTGTCAAATTCTCTAATCACTCTTTTCCCGTTTGTGATGCTCGTCATTTTCAGACCTCACGGGCGATGTAATATATATCCCCCAGCCAATACATTTCTAGTTAATTTCACATAATTAATTATTTGTTTTTGAGTAGGCATTTCTTTCTTGCATTGTCTACGCGCGTATCTTTATGTTCAAGTAAATGCATCTTACTTTTATCCTTATTTGTTTTCATTTGAATGTCTTTATTTTTAAAACTTCGCCCAAAAATCAATAACAGTTTCATTGATTATGATCGATAACCAATCTATATTTGGATACACTGCACAGCAGCTTTGGAATTCTTTATCAATGCAGAGTAATGAGTTATATCATTCATTTCTCTTTAAAGGAAATTATTTCTAATGTTATTGTATCGGGTTGTTTTGCTTTTTTGATTTCTCGTACATGGTTTTCAGAAATTAGACTACATACAATTTAAGTTGAAGAGAATAATTAAACCTCTTTTTATCCTTGTCAGAAACAGAATATGTACATTAACATAAAAAAAATCCATTCATTTTAAGAAAAAATAAAGGCCAAATTTTGAACATTACTCGAAGAAATATTCACCAGTTTGTTTTGCACGCTCTTATGCAATCTTTCAGGCTTCATAATTCAATCTCCCAAAATGTTTTATAATTCCCAGCAAAGAATTCCTTCAGTTTTCAAGAATATCTTTTTTTCATCAAGAGAATTATATGAAGACATAGATAAATGTTAATGGAACCTATGCTCAGTGGGGTTCGCAAGTGGACACTTGACATTTCTGGAACTTTTCCGGCTTGATGTATGCTATATATAATCTGAAAGTAGACAGTATTCAAAACTGGTCTAACTTTGTCCTAATTCCAAACATTTGTTATTTTTCTTTCCAGAGTCTATCTTTTATAACTGTCATTCGTCCGTACTTTAACTATTGCTACCACATATGATCCGATGCTTCTGCTATATATTTAGAGATTCTTGATAAAATCCCAAAACGGCTGACCTGGTGTCTCGGCTTTAGTCACTTACCCACCACCATAATGTTGCTTGGTCGTACTTTTCTTATAAGTGCTTTCATAGTTGCGCGTTGTGGTGCAGTGGATATCGGCTCGGAACGAGATAATCGGGTAGCCGATTTCGAATTCCAGTTGAGATTCCTTGCTTTTACTTACGCGCAAATATCATTGGAAAAAGTATCTATCCGTCTCTTTCCTTCAGTTATGGGTTAAATAATAGGACAGATTAGGTTATATAACCTCGGCTGGCAACCATTCTACCGCAGAAATTAATGGCAACTTGCTGCGAGATAATCTTCTCCCCAGTCAGGAATATTTCTTTCAAGACATGATCGTCCAAGCGTGTATTACGCCTGGCACTTAATTTGACTGACTTTGATGGTTATTGTTTGAATGAGCTCATGTTACCTAGACTTTATGAATTGAAGTGCGGTACTAGATTAGCAAGAAGGTCTCATCAATTTACAGTTGAACTGGGTCGATGTAATCATAAGTTCTGTGCTAACACATTCTTTTCCTCACGGTTTTTGCTTGTGGAACTCTCTACCGACTCCATGATTTACAGCCAACTTTGATTAATTGCAATTACAATCTTTATCTTCCCGATTTCACTTACATCTTTGTTGTTCCTTAATAATGATGCTGTTTTCTAATTATTTCATACTTACGCAACCCCTTTTGGCTTAGTGGCTTTACCTTGTATGGAGTGAATTTGATTAAAAAAATATAAAAAAAATGTTATGATCGCTTAAAATTTATCAAAAATATCACATTCTGAATCATTAATTTTAGATGATCAGTTCCGGATAGTTACTTTTCCCCTGTCTGTTTTTCTAGGAAACTAATTGACATATCAGTCAGTTAAGTGCTGTAAGTGATACACGCTTGGGCGATCATGTCTCTTTCGAGACATGACTGACTGGGTAGAAGACTATCCCGCAGTAGATTGTCATTGCTTTCTGCGGTAGACTGGTTGCCAGCCAAGGCTATAGAACCCAATCTGCCCTGTTATTTAACCCATAACTGGAGGGAAGAGATGAATTAATACCTTTCCCAAGGGTATTTGTGCCTAAGTGAATGCAAGGAATTTAACTGGAATTCGAACTCGGCTCTCCGATTCCTCATTCCGAGTCGATATCTACTGCACCACAACGGACATCCTATTGACATATACTTAAAATAAATGTTGTAATTCACAGTCAGACTTAACTTGAGGCTTTTTTAAATGATAATGTCAATTTTAGAATTTTACAATATAAAATTCAACCAAATTAATGCATTTCTTTCATCTTTTGTCAATTTTATTTTGTTTTGTTTCTGATCCCTTATTTTCGAATAAATTTTTTATATTCACTGAACCATGTGTCCTTAAAGACACATGGTCCATTGAATATATGTTGGCTAGTTACTGTGACTTGACCTAAAAAGTTGTGAGTTCAATACCAGGCTACCGCAGTGGTGAACAAGTAACTTACAGGGTTAGAGGGAGATAACTCATGACTTCCAGAAGGGCATTAGGCAAGGAATGGCGTTCATACACCCCAGTAATTATAATAAGTAGTTCGGTTCGAAATTCCTATCACCTGAAGAAGGCTGGAGCATACAACAGCCGAAACATTGTACAAATGGCAACAAAGATGAAGACAACAGTCCGAATAATATAAATACTGTAAAAATTTTCATAAATATTAAAACATTTAAAATCTATAAAATTATCTTCAGGAAGATATGTAAAACTTGTTTATTTCCTTTCCTGCGTTGAATTGTTCATTACCTGAGTTTGGTAGCATGCATTTATTATAAAATCTCAGATTTCGGTTTAAATAGCTGGGATTCTATAGCCTTACTGTAGAAAGAAATGGCAACATACTACAGGAAAATATTCTGCCTAGTCAATCATTGATCCGAAAGAATCATGATCTCCCAAGCGTGTATCACGTGTGTGTTTAAGTGTAATATAACAATCTGGCCCCACCCGAGGAAGTGATGCAAGCGATGGTGTTTCCCGTCGGTGAAGGGGGCGGCGAACGACAAGACAGGTGTTTGTGAAATACATCCTGTCGAGGCCGGAGCGGATGTCGTTTGACCTTATTTCCGACAGCGGCGGAAATGACTACGGAGGCAAATAGAACAGGTGTCTCTGGGAATTACGTGGGCGTTGCGTGGGCGAGGCAGGACCGGAAGGAAAGTCCCGGTTCTAGAAGACTATATAAAGACCTCGACACATGGATTCGCCAGCAGAGAACGGCCAGTGGAAGCAGAGAAACACCACGGCAAGAATACACTCCCGTCAACCCATTCTATGTGCCTCTCACCCTTCCGTTCTCTATTCCACACGGTTCGTCGTCAATAATAAAAATATAACCTTATATTTTTATATATGCGTGTTTGTTGTTTTGTCGTCGTACGGCGATATATAACATAAGGATAATTAATAAAAGTTTAAAAGTATCAATAAAGAGAGTATTCAAGAATATTTAATACAAATGTACATATGTCAATACAAAAAGTGTTCAAGTATAATTAATTGAAGTGTAGATGTGTGAGTATAGAGGTGTTCAAGGGAAATTAATAGACGTGAAGAAGTGTCAGTATAGAGGTGTTCAATTAATTAATAGACGTGAAAAGAAGTGTTAGTATAGAGGGTGTTCCAATTAATTAATAGACGTGAAGAAGTGTTAAGTATAGGATATGTTCAATAAATTAATAGACGTGTGAAGAAGTGTTAGTATAGAGGTGTTCAATTAATTAATAGACGTGAAGAAGTGTTAGTATAGAGGTGTTCAATTAATAGACGTGAAAGTGATAGTATAGAGGTGTTCAATTAATTAATAGACGTGAAGAAGTGTTAGTATAGAGGTGTTCAATAAATTAATAGACGTGAAGAAGTGTCAGTATAGAGGTGTTCAATTAATTAATAGACGTGAAGAAGTGTTAGTATAGAGGTGTTCAATTAATTAATAGACGTGAAGAAGTGTTAGTATAGATGTGTTCAATTAATAGACGTGAAGAAGTGTTAGTATAGAGGTGTTCAATTAATTAATAGACGTGAAGAAGTGTTAGTATAGATGTGTTCAATTAATAGACGTGAAGAAGTGATAGTATAGAGGTGTTCAATTAATTAATAGACGTGAAGAAGTGTCAGTAATGAGGTGTTCAAGGATAATAAATAGAAGTGTAGAAGTGTGTGTATAGGGAATGTTGAAGAATAATAAATAGAGTGTAAATTTAAGTAATCTTCGGACGATTATCCTCGTAAAAAGAAGGAATGAATATGATTGAATTCGCTTTGTGAGGGAAGGAGTATAATCTGCGCTATGCGTGTGTCCCAAATGTGAAAGGATTTGCTCCTTGTATATGCTCTGTAGTGCAGTGGATGCCAACTCGGAACGACTTAATTGTCTGTATTCTACTACTGTTTTATTAGAAGAGTAAAGACATTGTTGAAGAGTAGTTATTTCTCATCGCTAATATTGTAAACAACTCTGTGGTAAGAATCGTCGATTCTAGCTAACTCTCATTAGTTTCTTGTCGGTAACAGAATCCTGTGAAAACTATCTCACTAGAAACTGTCTGAGAACGATCTAAGCGATACTTAAGTCCAGCTAGGCGAGCAGAACGCAGCAGAATGTTACAAGTATAATATAAAAATTCTGTTGCGTCACTTTTGAGATTAAGAAAGTGTCGTGTGTTGACGAACGAAAATTATTATTATTGTTAAACTGGTTTAGAGAAATGCACAAAAAAGAACAAACAAAAACTAAATTTTTTACGAGAATTTGCAGTTTAAAGAGCGTTAAATGATAATTAAGAAAAGTGTAGAAGTGTCAGTATAGTGAGTGCTCAAGGATAATTAAAATAAATGTATAAGTGTCAGTATAGACAGTGTTCAAGGATAATTAATAGAGCTGTAGAAATATCATTATAGTGAGATTTCAAAGAGAATTAACAGAAGTGTAGAAGTGTCAGTATAGAAAGTGTCCAATAATAATTAATGGAAAGATAGAAATATCGGTTTAGTGAGTGTTCAAGTATAATTAATAGAAGTGTATAAGTGTCAGTATAGAAAGTGTCCAAGGATAATTAATATAAGTGTAGAAATATCGGTTTAGTGAGTGTTCATGTATAATTAATAGAAGTGTAGAAGTGTCAGTATAGAAAGTGTCCAAGGATAATTAATGGAAGTGTAGAAATATCGGTTTAGTGAGTGTTCATGTATAATTAATAGAAGTGTAGAAGTGTCAGTATAGAAAGTGTCCAAGGATAATTAATGGAAGTGTAGACATATCGGTTTAGTGAGTGTTCATGTATAATTAATAGAAGTGTAGATGTGTCAGTATAGAAAGTGTCCAAGGATAATTAATGTAAGTGTAGACATATCGGTTTAGTGAGTGTTCATGTATAATTAATAGAAGTGTAGATGTGTCAGTATAGAAAGTGTCCAAGGATAATTAATGGAAGTGTAGACATATCGGTTTAGTGAGTGTTCAAGTATAATTAATAGAAGTGTAGAAGTGTCAGTATAGAAAGTGTCCAAGGATAATTAATGGAAGTGTAGAAATATCGGTTTAGTGAGTGTTCATGTATAATTAATAGAAGTGTAGAAGTGTCAGTATAGAAAGTGTCCAAGGATAATTAATATAAGTGTAGAAATATCGGTTTAGTGAGTGTTCATGTATAATTAATAGAAGTGTAGAAGTGTCAGTATAGAAAGTGTCCAAGGATAATTAATGTAAGTGTAGACATATCGGTTTAGTGAGTGTTCAAGTATAATTAATAGAAGTGTAGATGTGTCAGTATAGTGAGTGTTGAAAGAAAAGGAATAGAAGTGTAGATTGTTGCGGATTATTCTAATTCCACATATGCATTTTTGGGGATATCTCAGGATTAGTTAATTACCATTAGTAATTTAATTAGCCAAATTTTATTTTGCTGGGTCAGGTTTTGAACTTACAACTATTTGGGTCAAGTTGCTTTTTGGATTACACAACTCTTTTATCCATTAGACAGTGAATAAGGCAATACAGCTGACGACAACAGTCCAAACTATGTAAATAGTGCAATATAAACAGGTTTAAATTGTTTCGAAACTTTTAAATATACATAGGCGGGGAGAATCCTTCGGCTAGAGATAGCGAGACCCGAACTTTACAAACCATATTTCAAACATTGGATCGTACACAGTCAGTCATTTAAGTGCCATACCTGATACATGCTTGTGTGATTATGTTTTGAAAGTGACATGACTGACCGGGCAGAAGATTATCCCGCAGTAGGCTGCCATTATTTTTTTGCGGTAGACTGGTTGCCAGCCAAGGCTATAGAACCCAATCTGTCTTGTTATTTAACACATAACTGGAGGGAAGAAACACATAAATACTTTTACCAAGCGTATTTGCGTGTAAGTGAATGCGTGGAATTCAACTGGAACTCGAACTCGGCTCCCCGATATCTAGTTTTGAGACGATAACCACTGCACCACAACGCACACCCAAAATAGACTCTTACAGCACCTGGTACTCCCAAGCGCTCACCCATCTAAGTACTGACCAGGCTCGATGTTGTTTAACTTCGGTGATCGGACGAGAACCGGTGTATTCAACGTGATATAAGTAACATATTCAGAAACTGTTAAAGCCTTTTTCTATGATTGAATTGATTTTATCTTAAAATGAAACACGTATGAGGTTAAAAAATGTAGCTAGTATTTTTCCTATCTTAAATGTTAAAACTAATGAACAAATAGTTGACAACTCTGACAATTTTCATAAATTTATTCATTTTATCAGTACGTGGATGTGCGGGTGGTGTAATGGATAGCGTGTCAGACTTTGAAGTCGGGGTATTAAAATATGAACCCTAACAGTTATGACTTAAATGTCAAGGAAGAGAGAGCTCTTTAGTTTTGGATGGCAGGTAGTTTAGGAGGAAGATGCCTCTTATTTCAAGACCATCGAGTATGGGAGCCACGCCATCCTGAAGAATTAATGGCAAATCACAAATAACAAAGGAATAATAAAGAATTTATGAAAAGCCATGATCTATTATTTCCTGAAGGGAAAAGGTATTTTTTTAAACGGGAAAAAAGGAATTTAATTTATTAGTTTGTACAATAGATAACATTCCATAGGTAAATTTTCGTTTTAGGTCCCGAAAAAATCGAACTACATTTTGTCTCCCGCAACTCTAACGCACTCATGTAATTAACTGCTGAATAACTTTCCGCGTAGGACAACAAATTTCGGTCTATTTTCGGCTGATTATTTCCTTTACTGAAACTTCCACGTAATTACTTCCTGTAATGGAAGTAATACGCGATTGTATTTCTATGCGTATTACTTTCATTACAGGAAATAAATATGCCGAAGTTTCAGTAAAGGAAGTAAATCGACCAAAATTTGTTTGTTGCAGTTAATTACATGACTTCGTGAGAGTTACGGGAGACAAAAAGTGCGAGATGTAGTTCGTTTTTTTATGGACGTTCAGATCAAAACATGTAGGTTTCTTCAATAACTAATTGTTGATTTGAGTTCAGCATATACATTTGCACAGAAATAATGCTATTTTGGATAAATTTGAAGGGGGAAAAGCCTTCGAGACCTAAAACGAAAATTTACTATTCCATAAAAGAGAAAATGCTTCTTCAAAGGTTATTTGAAATGAGATTATCCCAACTTTATGAGACAAGCAATTCAGCGCAGTTGAAAAAGTCTCAGAAAAGTTATATTGTTCGCTTATCTTTGACTGAAGTAAAACTTTTGGAAAGAATAAAAATTACCAATAAGTACAATTTACCAAGCCACCAGTTCTATTAACTTTTTTCTAAAATATGAGAATGCCCGTATCCCATTCAATGGATTCGCTTGACTTAGATAAACAAATCTGCTTATGGCATCCAGCAAAGAAAGAATAAACTGAATTCGGAATTATCTCGCTTTTTAGACTTCAGTTGAAATAAAACGCGAATAGACATGCCGGAAGTCTGTTTAAAATTCGACTTAGTTGATTTAAGATCAGTTTTGGAGGATCAATTTCATCATCGTTGAAATATTGAGACTCTATAGACGAAAAATCAATACTGATAAGTACAGCTCACACACTAAAAGCCATGTTTCCCGCATTAAAAAAAAATATATATATCATTTTCCCGTGATTAATATTCGAGAGCGTATAAATGATTTTAGCCATTTCATACGTGAACAAACATTTTCAACTGAATTTTCATTGAACACAATTATTAACATCATTATTTCAATTGTATTAGTTGATAAATATGTCAATCAGTAGCATATTAGCATTCATCATGTCGACATTAACGAATTAATTTGTGTTTTTTTATTATCAGAATCCATATTGTTTAATCAGTTTTTGTACAGCGAAAAACATTAAAAACATAACAAAGTTCCTTCTTACTATACATTACTCTCATCTGTTGCTGTTGACTTATTGGATGCATGTTAGTGCAAGGCAGGGGTCGACAAATGCCGGCTCTCGGTCTACATCCGGCTCGCAGAGGATTTTTGTCCAACCCAACAACTTAACCGTAATATGTATTTATTGGGATGACTTACACAATTGCGGCACAAGGCCTAGTTTGGGAGGGGGAACAAAAACTGAGGTTGGTCGTGCAGTACTCTATCTTATTCCTAGCTAATTTCATTCGTGACCCAAGCATACGTTACAATTTTTCTCTATCACCAAAAGAAGTTATCCTTCGACACTCATGCCTATCATATACCACAATACCACAAAACACTCCGGGGAATCTATAAAACATCCCAATGTGTATAAAAATTTCTTTTTTACAATTCTCTTTTTTTTTTTCCATAATTTTTAAATACAAAAATATATATTTGAAAAATAATACAGTGAAATGACACAGGGGAAAGGGGACATGATATAACATCCCAAAATAAAAAGAAACAAAAAAGTACAAACAAAAACATTGTGTTAGCTGGTCCCAACCCACCCACAAAAATAAAGAGGTCACTGTATTCTGCCTGTCTGACAAAATCAAGTCACACTCTTTCTACTGGGAATGGGGAGGACAACTTAACCGTAATAAAGAAATTTGCATTTTTTATTTCGTTAAATGCTATGCTGTTATGCGTTCAGTAAAATAAGGAACCTTATTTAAATAATATAATATGAACTTCGCTGTTTTTTTCTTCTTTAGACCTCTAAACCAAGGCAGCTTTCTGGACAGAGCGGTCTGAGGTCAAGAAAGCCTATTATAGTGCATTTGATATCATGGTCCTCTTCCGAGACATTGTATAGCTGTCTGGCCCACTCTTTTTAATAGAGTGCCGACCTCTTACCACTTACACTGTAAGAGAGAGGCACGGAATACGAAATCGGAGAGCCGAATTTGAATTCCAGTCGAGGTCGATAAATTCACTTGCGCACAAAAACCCTTAGGAGAGTTATAAATTCAACTCCTTTCTCCCCAGCTATGGGAAAATCGAAGCCAACTGCTCTCAAGTACTGTAGACTTCCTGAAGAGTATGGGACCAGAGCTCTCAACACACGTGTCTTTGGTTTCCACTGCAAGTAGTAATTTTTTGGGATGGAGTTGTTACCTCAATTCCCAATCAGTATTTTTAATTCAGAGTTGTGCTTTTTCTAGATTGGTTACTAAGCACAGCTGAAGAGCCCAGTCTGCTCTACTATTTAAACCACCCATAACTGGTAGACGTGAAGAATCGAACTTATACTTTTCCTAATGTTATTTGCTCGTAAGTGTATGCAATGAATTCTAACTCAGTTCTCCGACTTCTCATTTCAACCCAGTATCTATTAGATCATCCAACTTGTACCCCAACTATGAGTTAAAGAACAGAGTAGGCTGGGTTCATTGGGTGGTAGTTACCACGAGAAAAAAGTGGAGATAGCAATAGGTAACTACTACACTATCTTTCCAAAGAATGTACCACAATTTCCAGATAATAAAAAAAGGAAGCTAAGAAGAGCCACGATTACATACGCATTGAAGGGATATTACATTAAAAAAAATCTGCATGCGTCGAGCGTTCATCGAAGTATTATAATTGATTTTGTCGTCGGTAGGAAGATTTCGATTTTCTCTCAGTCTTCCATTTTTTAAAATTTCTCCCAAGTGATTATTATTATCATTTGGTTTGCCATGCTTTCCGACTCCTAGATGTTTCAGCTTTAGATTAAGGTCATATCTCAGATCCTACCCACAGCTTAGAGTCACATCACTTTCCTACACGAACTGTTCCAAGCCGCGTTGCCACCCGCGCATTCAAAATTCCTGGAAATAGTCTCGTAGGTAGAAGGAGCAAATGTGAGGACTTTCAGTTTCTGCTTGATTTGCCTTGCTAGGTTTTTGTACCTCTTTTTTTTGCGACCTCTACGCCTATCCCCAAGTAGCGCAATGTCTATAAGAACCTATTCATCGCCGTTCATATTCACTAGTGTTATATCAGGGAGATTGTTGTAGTTATTGTTGCTATTCGGCCGAATTTGTCTGTTTGTCTGACTGTTGTCAAGATATCTCAAGATCTGCTAAATGATTCGAATTAAATTTTCAGGGATGATTGACCTCATGACTGGCACAGACTTATTAGATTATGGGTTCGATTCGGCAAGGGATACTGTTTTCCCGGTTTTGTTAATAAAATTTAGTTTTTGCTTTTCAAATTTCAAATACTGAATTGTCTTTTTTAGATCATTTTAGATACTGAATTACCTCCCCTGTTTTACTTTAAGCGCATATTTAATTTCGAGAGTTGTCGTGTTCATTTTCGCATTTTCACTCTTGAGAGCGGTCAAGTTCATGGCAGTTATTCTTGCTCATTTTAATAATCATCTCTTACTAATCGCTTAGATGATGTCGGTATTGCCTTGGCGGAGGTTTGCTACGCTTTCTAATTGTTATTATTGTTTCCTTTCATTTCTGTGGTATACACATATCCTTCCGGGTCTCAACCAGAAACCTAATGTCAAAAATGGTCCCAGAACATTTTTCTTCGATTATTTTTGTAAAAACTATTATTATTATTATTTTATTTTTTATCATAGTTCGATTACTGTTATGGTCGCACTACCAACCAAGCCTACGGGAAGACATAAGGCAGGTCGCGACGTGTTGTTATGGCTCCATCTTATGTTTTTTCTATCTTCCCCATCATCCCTAGCGTTACATAGACAAAGTTCTCCTTAGTGTGTGGGCTGTACTTAATAAGACAATTTTTTGTATATCTCTTAAGCTGGGGTTTCCAGGGATTCTTTCAATATGTTGTTTTGTTCCATTTTTTATCATTGCAAGTGAACCTACTATCACTGGCACGACTCTTGTTTTCAATTTCCACATTTATTCTATTTCAATTTCCAGGTCTTTATATTTTGACAGTTTTTCAAATTCATTGGTTGCTATGTTACAATCACCTGGACAAGCAATATCAATTAATAAGCAAGTTTTTTCTTTCTGGTTTTTAACGATAATGTCCGGCCTGTTTGCTTCAATTTTTCTGTCTGTGTAGATGGTGTAATCCCATAGAATGGTGACATCTTCTATTTCTGTAACCGGTGCTGAGTGATGTTCATACCAGTGTTTGTTTACAGATTTATTATTATTATTATTATTATTATTATTATTATTAACGCATTCATATATTCATCCTCAAATTATCAATGACTATTGAGTGAGAGTATGTCTCATTAAATATGCACTACATTCTTAAGTCTAGCATTACTATATTTCATGGGTTTTTCAGGGAATTACAGTTAGAGAATAAAAGATGAATGGAATTCAAGAAGATTGCAATTGACGTTGCATTTAAGTTTTTGGAAATTCTAGTTATGAGGGTAGCAAGTAAACCGAAAGGAGTTCCACAGGCGGGAAGTGCGGGTAAAGAAAGTGTTTGAGTAGAAGTGACGGTTACATTCAACTGTTTCAACGGTACAAGGATGAGGCCTAAATACCACTCTAGTAGCACGCTTAAATTCACTTCGACGGGGTATCAGGGACGAAAAGCTCATTAGATCAGTTGACATGAGTGTATTTGTAGAAAAAACAGAGGGAAGCTACGTCACAATTGCTGATCCTTGTTTGAATTATCGACAACCTCGAGATTAATAGCAGGAGCACCCGACCAGATATGGCAAGTGATAGGTTTTGTGTCGAGGTACCCCAAATAAATATCGAAAATCGATAATCGAAAAAATCGGGTTATAGAAGGAGTGGTCCGATTTTAATCAAATTTGATACATTCATAGACAATGACATAAGAAACGATATTCAGAAGTTTCAAGGTTGCAGTTATTACAATAGTTCAGAAAATCGATAATATATATATATATATATATATATATATATATATATATATATATATATATATAAGGCAAGATGTTTGTGTGTATGTTTATCTGTATATATGTCTGTATTTTTTCAGCCCTTTTATTTTACTTTTCGCTTTTTCAATGCATGTACAAATAGTAGGTTTACAAATGTGCAAAATGGATTCTACCGAGAAAAATCTTTCTGTCCCGATACAGAGAAACAACGTCTCCATTAGTAGATACAGAAAGATTTGATATATTCGTTCCACTTCAGGTCGGTTGAAGAAGTGATACGAAGGAGGCGCAGTGTGTGGCTCTCAAGAATATTTGTTGCATCAGCCATTTTGATGGCTGGCAGGGAAGTTTCTATACGGTTGTTAAAGGGGAGCAGTTTTGTTTTAGAGGTATTAAAATTTACTGCTCTGTTGTGAAAGGAGACTCGTTATGGTTAAACGAATATTTAATTAACCCGAGAACACTAACCATAGGTATATAGTCAGTCAGTTAAGTGCCATACATGATACACGCTTTAGGTGATCATGTCTCGAAAGAGACATGACTTACTAGGCAGAAAATTATCCCGCAGTAGGTTGCCATTGCTTTCTGTAGTAGACTGGTTGCCAGCCAAGGCTATAGAATCCAATCCGTCCTGTTATTTAACCCATAACTGGAGAGAAGAGACGGATTAATACCTTTTCCATGGTTATTTGCGCGTAAGTGAATGCAACGAAATTAACGATATAGTATAATATATCGCCAGGTACTATATAAGGTATATAGTAGTCGGCGAAAATGATGCCATTTTAATTGCGATGTAATTATAATTTTTAAAAACTGATTTTCTTATCTAAATAACATGTTTTTCAGCTTCTATTAATGTTAACTCAAAGTTTGAAGTGTCTGCATGTAAAATATTTCAAAAGATTTATATTTAATATTTTTTTGATATTTTCAAAACGGGTATGATATACCCATAGTTAATAGTGGTGTAACTTTAAGTGATGCTTAGTATTCTATGTTTAAGACCACGAGGAACAGAAACATTTCTGAAGCTTTCTTTATCTTTGGTAGAATCTTATGTATTTAACATCTTTGCTAATCTAAACTTATTTATAAATGGAAATTTGTCTGTGTGTCCGTTACCTATAGATTCCCAAACGGCTGAACCGATTTTCTTGAAAATTTACACAGTTGTACTATAAGCGTCTGCGAGTGTTGTTAGCTAGGTTTTGTGTCGAGGTACCCCCAATAAATATCGAAAATCGATAATCGAAAAAATCGGGTTATAGAAGGAGTGGTCCGATTTTAATCAACTTTAATACATTCATAGACAATGACATAAGAAACGATATTCAGAAGTTTCAAGATTGCAGTTATTACAATAGTTCAGAAAATCGATAATATATATATATATATATATATATATATATATATATATATATATATATATAAGGCAAGATGTTTGTGTGTGTGTGTTTATCTGCCTGTATGACTGTATTTTTTCAGCCCTTTTACTTTTTGCTTTGAGTTTGGCTCTAAGTAGGTATAATTGTAGTTCTTAGTCTCAGCCATGATATCATTTACTCAGAGGACTTATTTAAAACCTTCAAAATTCAGTTTACGACGAAAAAAACCTATTTGATATCGATACCAGGAAATCAAAATTTGACTTACATCCATTCATTTTTCTTTCAGTCTACGGTTTTACTTTAACTGGAAACAACTATTGCTTTTTAGTCTTTCGTGCCAACGAGTCTGAGCTCCAGGACCATGGATTAGTTTTAAAGCTTTCATTACACCCGAACAACGCCGGGATATACTGCTAGTTTCTAAATAATTGGTTGTGGAACATTCTAGCCTATGTTCATTATCTAACAGTGATTTATCCGAAACTTCCTCAGTCAATTTCGTACTTACCAGTCAGTTATGAATTCTTCTTCTTTGTGTCCCTTCAGGACGTAGGCGATCATGGACTTCCGCATGCCCTAATCACTTGTCTCTCTCAATACTTGTACTCTTGGTATCCTTTCTAGATCTCACTCCGCTATCCACTCACTGAAGCCCATCAAATATGTCTCGCGTTGCCTTCTCTCGTCCCGCGTGCAATCTAACCGTCCTGTGAGTATCATATTCCCTGAACCCCCTTCCTCATTACTTGCCCCAGAAACCGCAACTGTATATTCCTGATGCTAACTATCAGATAAGGGCCATGCGTGATACACGTTTTGGGCGATCATGTCTCTTTCGAGACATTACTGACTGGGCAGAAGATTATTCCGCCATTTCCATTGTTATCTGCGGTAGACCTGTTGCCAGGGAAAGCTATAGAACCCAATCTGTCCTGTTATTTAACCCATAACTGGAGGGAAGAGACGGGTTAATAACATTTCCAAGGGTATTTGCACGTAAGTGAATGCAAGGAATTTAACTGAAATTTGAACTCGGCTCTACGATTTGTCGTTCCGAGTCCATATCCACTGCACCACAACGCACATCCGCGCGATGATAAGTATAAGTTTTCTTTTCTTTTGCATCCTATCTAACATATGGGCGTTGCTGATCTGCTCGGTTCATGGTATCCTCAGCATCATTCTAGTAGAACTACATTTCCGATGTTTCGATTTTCTCCTTCATCTTTGAAGAGATCGTCCAGTATTCGCTGTCATATAGGAGGACAGATATCATAAAACAATATAGTACACCTTTCTTTGTTTTCAACGAAATCTTCCTATGTCGAAATACTCTGCTTATCTACTGAAATGCGTCTTTGGCCATGCCAATGCCTCTTCGGATCTCAGTGCCGCATTTTCCATTCTTGGCCAGAATCACTTCCAGGTATTTAAATTTCTGCAACTGTTTGATTTTAGTATCCCTGACATGTAGTTGACATTTTGGGGTCTTTTTTGCTGGTGACCAAGCATTAAGTTTTCTTGAAGTTTATGTTTAGTTCTTTCTTATCACTTTCCCTTGCTACCTTCTGTAGGAGGATTGTATTTTCATTTCAGTGTCTCCTATCATTTCAGTGTCTCCTATCATTTCAGTGTCTCCTATTTCATTTCAGTGTCTCCTATCAGCACTGTGTCGTTTGCGGCTACAATCTACATATATAAAAGGCAATCTGTGAGTCTGTGTGTGACTGTTCCTTATGAACGCCCACATATTTTAAGCTACGCCATTCAAACTTTCTAGGGACACATATCTACAGAAAAGCCAGGTCGACACATACTTTTTAAGTTCAGCAATTTTCCCTTTCGTACTTTTTGGCCAATGGAGCCGATTGTTTACATTTGCTCCGTAAAACATCTAAGATCTAAGATGGTTGCTAAATTACGCCACAGATATTAAACCACACGTGTTAAACGCGACTAAAATATTTTTTTATGAAAAATATGAGCCTTTATATTTAACTTTTATTCTGACGTTTTAAAAAATCATTTGGTCAACAAAATAAATGTGAATATTTTTCCCCATAATTTTGAAACAAAAGAAATATTTAAAATTTTTCATATCATTATTTTTTTATATAACCGAATTTTAATAGAATTTATCCATTTAATATTATAAACATTATTGCATCACGAGATTTGATGTACGTGTGAGTATTGTCACAGGCAACGCCGGGCTATGATGCTAGTCTCAACTATATAAGATATTATATAGTTGAGTTTTTGTGGCCTCCAATGGCGAATCTTGGCAGGGCTTCTAGCTCTCTCATAGTTATTTCACTGTATAGGTTGAATAGATTTGACGGTAAACTCAAGCTTCTTTTTAAAGATATTTCCATAGCGTTATCCATTTACATGAACACTGATAACATTATATGCTGTAAAAGCACATTCAATCATTTCGTTTTTGGAGTTAAGAAATTGTTTAGTCCACTGCGTATGCCAAAAGCTGCTGTTCAAAAGCTAAGGTATGTTAGTATACACCAAATTTATCATTAACTTACTATCTTTTAATCATTTCATCCCAAGCAAGACAATAAATTCACAAGGAAACAATGGGATGCTGAGTGCAAAAGAATACGAGAAAAAAATAAAAAAATAAAAGAACAAACAAACTGAAAAATTATTATTTATAAAGGAACAAGAATTGAGAAAACAGAAGATACCAACTGACACCGCATTTAAACTTTTGAAGATCAAAGCTGACTGATACGCCAGAAGCAAGAAGTGCGAGAGAAGAAACTGCTAGCATAGAACTTACACTTAAATTTAACTATTCCAACTGTAAAATGGTGAGACCTTGCCGGCAATGTAGTCAATCAGTTAAATGCCATACGTTATCCACGCTGTGGGTAAATAGTGAGCCCCCAAACAAAAAAATCAACAGTATATTTTCATAATAAAATGACCAACAATATATTTTTATAGAAAAATAGCAATCAACGTAAAACTAAAGTAAAAAAATACATTTTCATAGTAAAATTAATAACAATACAATTTATAATCGACAAAATATATATCTAAACATAGCTTATTTTGGAAAGTATAAAATTATGTACACAATATCTGTCGTTGAAAGCATAGAATTATGTCCAAAATATTTAGATTTCTTCATGAAGCAGCCCATTCATGTTGGGGTGCCACCAAAATCAACCAACCATAAAAAAAACATAAAAGAACATTAATGATATTAACCCATATTATATGGAGAACGAATTATTAAATCAAAATACATTTCAATACATAGCTGTCATAAAACTACAGAATAAAAACAGCACACATATCTCTAGCCTCTAATAATCATGTCCAAACATAACGTATATTATATTTTCATTACATCAAAACTCCTAAGAAAATTCAATTTCGTCATTAAATGACCCATAAGGATTTGATTTGCCGTTAAACAAACAAATCAATCAATCAATCACAGGGAAGCCATGATTTGTAGATAGGATGATACATTCGTCATTACAATTGGTAAACCAAAAACTAAAATAACTTACGCCGCAAATCAATATTACACCGTCCTGTTGGCTGGCGCTTCAGAATACGCCAATTGCACCTCTGTAGAGAGGTACTCCCTCCCAATGAAGCGTCCTGCGTATGACGATAAACTACATCCGGGTCTTGGGTCTGACGATAAACTGCATCCAGCAGCAAGGCCTCGAATTTGAAAGTTTTGAGGTGCATGGAACCACCTCTTAATTTCCGTTGTTCCCAGAAATAGTTAACCCCTAAAGTGGGGTCAAAACACTATGAAAGTATAAAAAAGATTTTTATAGAGAAAATTCCAGCAATACTTTTTTGGAAAATATTACCAGAAATACATTTTTGAAGGAAAAAATATTACTAGCATGAAGAATAAATATTACCAACAATATATTTTTGATGAAAAAATATTACCAGAAATACATTTTTGAAGGAAAAAATATTACTAGCATGAAGAATAAATATTACCAACAATATATTTTTGATGATAAAATATTACCAGAAATACATTTTTGAAGGAAAAATATTACTAGCATGAAGAATAACTATTACCAACAATATATTTTTGATGATAAAATATTAACTGCCATATATTTCTGAAGAAATAAATATACCGGTGATACAAGTGACTCTCGACAAAACTCTCTTTACGAAAATACGTCAATGAAAACCTGATCTACAAACTGATTTCTTACAAAGAATACATATTCTATTCATACAAATTTACTGTAAAAATCTTGTCCTTATTAAATAACCCATTAAGGTTGATATGACGTAAAACAAAACCAACCTTTCATTTTAAAGGACCTTTTCAAAAATACAAAAGCAGAAGACATCTTCAGTTTTCTAAAACAAAAAAAAAACAACTTTTACATCAAAATCTGACAAAAATCACTATAACCGAACATTAAAAAAATACCTTAAAACCCCAAATTTTTGGTATTAAATAACCCACAGAGGTGTTGATATGCCGTTAAACTAAAGTAAAACACAATATTACATTTATATTTATGTTTTAATATTTTTCAGCGTAATGTTTTTGTATATCGATTTTTGCCTGTTTTTTTTTATCCATTTAGCAAACTTTTCATTCTCTATCGATTATTCTTATCCTTTCAATTTAACTTTGAATTGTTATTCACTGATTAAATACTAATAAAATAGTTGTAAAGAACTATTTAAAAATAAACGCTGTTTATAAATTCTTCATTTCAGATCATGATTATTTTCTTTAATGCATACAGTAATAATAATACGTTCCTCATATATATATATATATATATATATATATATATATATATATATATATATATATATGTACATTGTCCTCTGAGTTGGTTTTTTTTTTCATTTCATTTTTATTGCTTACATCTATAACTTAGACTACAAATCTTAATACTGATGGCGGCTGAAAAAATATTAATTCGAGTTTGCCGTTCTCCATTTTGATTTATGCCTGGATTAAAAAAATATTTTTTTAAAAAGCCTGGGTCGTAGAATTATCTATAATCTATGTTTAGCATGAAGACATCGTTTGAATACTAAACAATATTTTTTCTTACATAACTTCAGACTTGAATACTTTTAAATGCTCTGAAATGCAAAATCAAAACTTTCCTCGGTTTCGTAAATAATTTACAATTCAAAATTATCATATCATGACAGTTTTTCTTTCATGTCTTCTCATGATTAAAGCGATCACAGCTCTCCACAATTTCCTGTCTTTTGTTGCTCTCAGATTAATTAAGTTCTTTGTTCCAATCTTTTATCATTCTCCCTCCTCAGTTCAATTACACTACTCGCTGTCTTAGGGGCTGTCTTGCTTCCATTATGTTATGTCTGTATAAGATTTTCTGGGACTTCCTTCCTCATTATGGGTATCAGAAATGTCAACTGCCTCTTTCTGAATGTGAGTATGAATTTTCTTATAGTTTTAATAATCCTTTTAAAACTTTCATGTTTTATTTATGTTCTATCCATATCATTCTGAGAATTCGACAATGGAAGCACGTCTCTATGGCTTCAAAAGTTCCTTCTTTATACCCAAGGGAAATGTCTAGGATTTACTGCCATATAAGTGATTAGATATTAAATAACATTTCAGTACTATTTTTCTTGTTTGTAACGATAATTTCTTATAACTTAATAGCTTCTTTAGTTTCTGAAAAACATTTTCGCTAATGCGATAAAACTTCGTATTTCTATGTCGTTTTTGTCCATCGTCTGTTGTCCCGATAAGCAGATTGCTAAATTTCTGCACTTGCATGATATATATATATCTGTACACACAAATCTATCTATCTACCTATCTATCTATCTATCTATCTATCTATCTATCTATCTCAATAAGTATACATATAACATTCATTCCTCACACACACACACACACACACACACACACACACACACACACACACACACACACACACACACACGCAATATATATATATATATATATATATATATATATATAACCGGCCATAATTATTAGGCTACCCCGGTGTTTTAAAAAATGATATATTTCATACTATTTTTTTAGTATTTATTGCCAAGTGAATAATTGTAAATGAAAATAGAAAGCCAATAAAAACGGCGAAGAGAAAGAAATTTTAAATTTAGGAAGGAAATAAAGTGTAGACAGATATAGATATCGGTTACATGGTGTCTAGGCTTAACAAAGGAGGAAAAAGTGAGAAAGGGCTACTCATAGTGAAGTAAACTGAGAGAACAATTAAAAGAACAAGATCGAAGCAGAAAGAAGACAACAATTAGCAGTCTTAGAGATCATAATCGACTATAAATCTGTAAAAAGTTCCACAAGCAAATAGTGCGAAAGAAGAAGCAGTCATAATTTATGGTTCCACCTCGAAATTTCAACAGTAAAATTATGAGACCTAGCCGCCAGTCCAGTACTGACCTTAAATTCGTGAAATTGAAGTACCACTGAGCACATCTGAATAATTGCTGTAAAGATTTGTATAGGAGAGACGAAGGATAAACACGTTACAGGATAAGGAAAGTGCTGAAACCAAGAAACTAGGTGAGGACTGATAACAATGTAGATTCTTCTTTGAATTTTGTAAGAATCTCTCAAATACATACCAGAAGAATCAGACCAGATGTGGCAGCAATATACATATATATATCTAATCTAAACTTATTTATAAATGGAACTTTGTCTCTGTGTGTGTGTGTGTCCGTTACCTATAGACTCCGAAACGGCTAAACCAATTTTCTTGAAAATTTACACAGTTGTACTATAAACATTTGAGAGTGTTCATAGCTAGGTTTTGTGTCGAGGTACCCCCGATAAATATCGAAAATCGATAATCGAAAAAATCGGCTTATAGAAGGAGTGGCCCGATTTTAATCAAATTTGATACACTCATAAACAAAGACATAAGAAACGATATTCAGAAGTTTCGAGGTTGCAGTTCTTACAATAGTTCAGAAAATCGATAATACATACATACATATATATATATATATATATATATATATATATATATATATATATAAAAGGCAAAATGTTTGTGTGTGTGTTTGTTTATCTGCCTGTATGTGTGTATTTTTTCAGCCCTTTTATTTTAGTTTTTGCTTCGGGTGTGACTCTAAGTAGGTATGATTGTAGTTCTTAGTCTCATCCATGATACCATTTACTCAGAGGACTTATTTAGCCTTCAAAATTCAGTTTACGACGAAAAAAACCTATTTGATATCGATACCAGGAAATCAAAATTTGACTTACATCCATTCATTTTTCTTTCAGTTTACGGTTTCGCTTTAACAGGAAACAACTATTGCTTTTTAGTCTTTCGTGCCAGTGTCCAAAGAGTCTGAGCTCCAGGACCATGGATTAGTTTTAAAGCTTTCATTACACCCGGGCAACGCCGGGCTATACTGCTAGATTTAAGTTTTTTTGTAAATCGCTTGGTTTCACCAATGTTTCTTCACGAACAATAGGCACAATTTTTCTCTCATGCTGTTTGAAGATCCATTGGTGAAACTCCAGTAGTGATTAGGTGTAGAATTTATTTTACTGTCTATATTTGAAACGAAATTTCAATCGATCTATAGTTTTTACTTTCAACCAGTTTTTTTTTCAGTAGTTTTTATCTATCTATCTATCTATCTATCTATCTATCTATCTATCTATCTATCTATCTATCTATCTATCTATCTATGTGTGTGTGTTTGTGTGTATGTGTGTGTTTGTGTTTGTGTTTGTGTATGTACGTACAAGGAACAACCGTCGATTAATAGCGGATTTAACTTGTGGACAACCAGAGAACTCATCGGTCGAAACATTAGGATCAAAAGAACGAATATATTTATCTGAATAATTCATGACTAATGACGTTTAAGTAATGAATTTCAGACACACCGACTGGAGAAGTCACAAATCAAAATGCAGTGATCAAAACAACCATGATAATGATAGCTGAATAATTAATGGAATATTGACTGTTCATCATTTGAGAAATGCATCATTTATGAAACAGGTGCCGTTGATATTTTGCCATGACTTAAGCAACTGCTCGTCGCCGACTCATTGCGATCGATGGATATTTTCATTGAAGAATCTCGGCTCTTATGAGGTGAATAGTCAGCCTTTATTCACTTGGCCATTGTTATTGTTTTTCCTTACGAGATTCAGAGCAACCTACCTTTGAATATCGGATTTCGATTGCACGCCTCTCTGATGAACAAATATTACAAATGCCATCGGGAATTTGCCCTTTTCTCTTTAACATTAACAATGGTATAAAATGATTTGTCATTCTCTACTTCTATTGTAAATGCAATAATATAAATACTGCGACAAATATTTCTTGTTTCATCTGCACATAGGTAAATAGTTAAATATATAGATACAAACATATATGATACGACAGATTTGTAAATAGATAGATATGAACAGACTGTAATAGATACGAACAGATAGATATGTGTATTAATAATTAGATATGAAGAGAGAGATATGTGAACAGATATGTATATTAATAGATAGATATGTGAAATAATAGATGTGAAATAATAGATAGATATGAACAAATAGATATGTGTATTCATAGATAAATGTGAACAGATACATATGAAGAGATAGATATGTGTATTCATAGATAGATATGAAGATATGTGAACAGATATGTATATTAATAGATAGATATGTGAAATAATAGATAGATATGAACAAATAGATATGTGTATTCATAGATAAATGTGAACAGATACATATGAAGAGATAGATATGTGTATTCATAGATAGATATGAAGATATATATATATATGTGTATATTAATAGATAGATATGAAGAGATAGCGGCCGTTGTATGCTAGGAATTTCCAACCGAACCTTTTTTACAATTACTGGGGTATATCATTCTTATCGCTCTATCCATGGTATCCTCAGCGTCCTTCTGTAAAACCACATTTCTGCTGCCTCAAGTCTCTCCTTCATCTTTGATGAGATCGTCCAGCATTCACTTCCACAAAGAAGGAGAGATATCACATAGCAATCCATCACTCTTTTTTTTGTTTCTAATGAGATTTTCCTGTCTTTCACTACTCTGGCTAGCTTCTAAAATGCCTTTTTAGCCATGCCAATACATCTTGTAGGAATTTTCTATTTTGCTGCCTCAACCATATGAATTTAAGCGTGCTACTTGATTGGCATCTAGGTCCCACGCTTTTACCGTTGAAATAATTAGTTGTAACCGCCTCTTTTATTTCTAACAATCTACAATCCTTAAAAGTTTAAATGCAACGTCAATTACAATCTTCTATTTCCTTGAATGCCAACCGACTTAAATCTTTTCGTCAATACCCCTTCTACCCCGTCTTATCTCTTACTGTAACCCCCTGCTCACTAGTATCGGTCCCGCTGTGAAATAAAAAAAAGAAAGAAAATAATTATAGTTTTAGTGACACAAAGTTTTACTAATTAACCCATAACTGGGAAAGGAAGATGTGGATTCGTTTCCCAAGAGCATTTGCGCTTAACTGAATATTATTTACCCAACGTAAATTGAAACTCGGCTTTATCATTAACAATTCAAAACTATTATTCATTACACCACCAGTACATCGAAGCTGATAGTATCTGATCTTGCTAAGAGGTCACCTATCTTGGTGCTGCCCAGACTTGAGCCTGCTTAACTTTGGTGATTAGGTACTTCAACGTGATATGACCGTAAGACTACAATGTCTGCTAAGTTTTTATATTTGCATTAATTTGCCGATATTTAAATTATTGCAATAGGGGTGCAATGATAATTTACTGGAAATTAATTATTTCTCCCAAATGAGAAAATCATTTATTTTTTAGTGAAAAAAAAAATAAAATAAAAATAAAATTATATTATATGAAAAAAAAAACTTTAATAAATATTCGTTATTTTGTACTACTAAAAAGAAACGATGAATGGTATTGTCGACTCGACACTGTTCCTTTGTAATCATTCGGAATTGGAAAAGAAAACGGCTCACTTATTGGCAGGAAGTTAGAAAAAGAATAGAAGTAAAAGAGGGAGAATCTTTCGAGTGGGAAACAAGTAAAAAGGAAAACAGTTAAGGGTGGAAGGTGTGGAAATAGGATTAAAATGTGAGAGGGAAAAGAAAAAAGTAAAATATATGTGGGAGGAAAAGAAGAATGAAAGAAACAAGTAAAAAAAAAAAATAAATGCGTTAAAAATAAAAAAAAGAAGACGTGAATAATGAGAGAACGCTAGAGCAAAAGAAAAAAGAAAGAAAAAAAGAAAGAACGAACGAACGAAAGGAAGGAAGAAAGAAAAAGAGAGAAAAGAAAAGGAAAACAAAAGAAAGAAAATTAATATTTTCGAAAAATAAAGTCAAGAAGCGAGTAGAAAATAAAAGAAACCGCATTGAGCAGAAGAAAGAAAGGTAAAAAGAGGGTCCACTGAACGGAAGAAAAAAATAAAGAAAGAAAGAAAAAAGAGGAACAAATGGAAGAAGGAAAGATGAAGAATGGAAAAAAGAAAGAAAAAACAGGAACGAACAAAGGAAAGAAAGAAGGAGAAAGAAGATTAAAAGAAAAGATGAAAAATGCAAGAAAGAAAGAAAGAAAGAAAGAAAGAAAGAACGAACAAACAAAAGGAAGAAAGAAAGAAAGAAAGAGAGAGAAAACGAAAGGAAAATAAAAGAAAGAAATAAGAAGGAAAAAATGAAAAAAAAATGAAAAAATTTAAGAAAGGAAGAAGACAAACGGAAGAAAGAACGAAAGAGAAAAGAAGGAAAAAGTAAATGAAAAAAGAATGATAAAGAATGAAAAAAAGAAAGTTGAAAAACAGAAGAACGATATAACAAATAAAGAACAAAAGAGTGAAAGAAAGAAAGAAAGAAAGAAAGAAAGAAAGAAAAGAAGAATAAGAAAAAGAATTTAATAGGAAAATTATAGAAAAAGAAATAAGAAAGGAAATTAAAGAATGAAAGAAAGGAAGAAGGAAAAGTTGGAGTAAAACAGATAAAAGAATTAAATAAATAATACCGACGAAATTACTATAAAACTGAATACGAATCACATGGAATTATTTGCAAAGAAAATTAAGTAAAAGAATTATAAAATAAGAAAATGTGTAAAGCCAGTATAAAATAACGAAAATTAATCCAGATGGCTAATTATTAGGCGGGTAGGGGGGAGAGATAGAGAGTATTTCTACACTATTATAGTAATCGGAAGTTTCATTAAAACAGGAAGAGAATGAAATCTAGGAAAAAAAACGAATGAGACATTTCTTTTTACCACTTATTTCGCTGAAGAGTTCTCTTCGTCTGTAACAATGATTTTCTTTAGTTGTCAAAACACATTGAAGTCATTAGCATTTCAGCGCCATTTTCTGCCCGTTCGTTCGGGCACGTAACCTCATTTTCGAAGCTATTGAAAGGATTTCTTTTAAGCAAAGGCAGAGGATGTCACTGAAGTTTTAAAGCATAAACAGAAATGAAAACAAAAAGACCAATAACAAGCAAACAAAAATAACATAGCAACTAACAATGCAGACATCATTTGTTTTAAGGCGTTAACTTTGTTATATCTCTCTGTTAAAATGCAAAAACAGAACCAATTATTTGCAGAAACGTAAAGAAACTAGGTTTTTGCTTCCATATTCTTGCACGGTAAACGATTACTATTTCCTCTCTGCATATTTTCACAGCTTTTTCTCTATTATAGAAGTTCTTTTTAAAATACTTTGCAAACTATGGTCCTTACTACTTCCGATTGATAACATCTTAGTCCACACTTATGGCAATAACATTTATCAGGCTAAGTCATAAGCAATTTCCGGGCGTACGAAATTACGTGGAAACACCGGATCACATACGGTTAGTGAGGTTAAGCAACGTTGAGCCTGATAAGTACCTATATAGGCGACCGCTAGGGAATCTCTAGTATTGTAAACTTTGATGTGCGGTTGGTGCAATGGATAATGGCTCTGAATTGTAAATAGAAGAGCCGGGTTCCAATTACATATGGGTTTGTTATATTCACTTTTTCGCAAACGCCCTTAAGAAAGAGATGAATTCTCGTTTTTTTCTCTCAGTCATCTATCACACACACACACACACACACACACACACACACACACAGATTTTTATTATAGATAGATTCATGTTTCTCCTTTCGTAACGGATTGTCGTTCTCTTTTATATTCATTACTTTTTGTCATTCGTACAAACACACGTGTCATATTTTATTTTTTATTGTTTTGTGTTTCTTATTTTAACCTGGATTCATATTGAGTCCGCCAATATTGTTTGCGTATAAATGTTCCAGCAAGCCGTAAATGTTTACTATCCAAAGAGTTGATTCTTGCAACATAATAAGGACTGATATTTATCCATTGGCTATTTATTTAGGCTTGTATCACGAAAAACAATTATTATCCACAAAAAATAAAGTTGCATATAAAATATATAGATACCGGCATTAAATAACCCGTAGAGATTGATCTACCGGTAAAGAAAAGCAACCAACCAAACATTAATAATTTCCGTTTTTTAAGCTTTATTCATCAGACAATGAATTGCAATGACACTTCATTCAGACATATATTAATCATTATTTACAATGACCTGTTGCGACTTATCCAGCTGGTCTTCGATAATTTTTCATGGGAATGATCAACTCTTGAATCAGGTTTTCTTTAAACGATGGCCTTCATTTTTACCTGCGAAGTGTTTTGTAGCGATCGAAAAAGGTAATAAATGACTGGTCCAAGGTTAGGTTATATTTTCCTAGTGCTGAGCTCCGTGCTATTTCCGACAAATTTTTTATGGACACGTTGCAGCTGCTGGACGTATGTGCATTTAGAGTTTCACTGTCTTTTAAGGACTCAAGATGAATAATACGCCGACGATCCCACCAAATGAACAAGATTATCTATCTTCTATAGATTTCGGCTTTTGAAGTTGTTTGTAGACATTTATCTTTATCGGTCCACTGCCATTTGCGTTGAATATTGTCGTATGCTAGTATACAGCAAATGTATTTTTAATTGTCACCTATTATTAGAAGAATGTGCGTTGTGGTGCAATGGATATCACCTCGAAACGAGAAATCGGGTAGCCGAGTTCGAATTCCAGTTGAATTCCTTGCATTCACTTCCGAGCAAATACCCTTGGGAAAGGTATTAATCCGTCCCTTCCCTCCAGGTACGGGTTAAATATCAGGACAGATTGGGTTCTATAGCCTTGGCAGGCAACCAGTCTACCGCAGAAAGCAATGGCAACCTACTGCGGGATAATCTTCTGCGCAGTCAGTCATGTCTCTTTTCGAGACATGATCGCCCAAGCGTGTATCACGTATGGCACTTAACTGACTGATTATTAGAAGTTAGGATGATACATTGTGGGTTATTCCATTTCAGTCAGTTAGTTAAGTGCCATACGTGATACACGCTTGGGCGATCATGTCTCGAAAGAGACATGACTGACTGGGCAGTAGGTTGCCATTGCTTTCTGCGGTAGACTGGTTGCCGACCAAGGCTATAGAACCCAATCTGTCCTGCTATTTAACCCATAACTGGAAGGAAGAGACGGATCAATACCTTTCCCAAGGGTATTTGCACGTAAGTGAATACAATGGATTCAACTGGAATTCGAAATCGGCTCCCCGGTTTCTCGTTCCGAGCCGATATCCACTGTACCACAACGCACATCCTATTTAGCTTATTCCATTTAGCTTTTCCAAAAAGCGCTTGTTAGAAGGTAGCTTTTTAAGCTTATAAATAGGCAATGATACAATCTTTCTGCCCCTTTTTGGTCTTTTCAAATCTTTCTTTCAGATGCAGTCGCACGTAGATAGGAACGCTGTCGACAAGGCGCGTTCGCTTCCTTCTTTGACTGAGGTACTAAGCTGGCATTTCTAAGAAAAAGTATTAAGATTTATTATTTAAACACACACACACACACACACACACACACACACACACACACACACACACACACACACACACACACACACACACACACACACTAGTTTAATGCATTTTCCTTTGGTAACAAATCGTCGTTCTGTTCTATATTCATTTTTGTCACTCGTAACAAATACATGCATTGTCATGTATTCTATTAATTGTTTTTGTGTTTCAAATGATTTATATCTATTGTTTTGTTTTTACTTATATTTACCTGAGCTCATATTGAGTCCGCCAATATTGTTTGCAGGATAATTGTTTCAGGACCCCGTAAATGTTTACTATCTAAAGAGTTGATTCCCGTAACATAATAGTGACTAATATTTATCCAAATTTTCTAGAAACCCCTATCAGCAGAAAAAAAATGCGACCTTCTTTAGAATTTTGAAAAATGACATTGGCTGAATTTACAATTTTTAATCATTTCTCTAAAGCAAAGCAATGAAACTACTAAAACGCAAGGGGTTACTGTGTGCGAGAAAATATGAGAGAAAAAAACACTATTAAGGAGTCAGTCAGTCAGTCAGTCAGTGAAGCTATATGTGATGTACGCTTGGGCGATGATATCTTGAAAGAGACATGACTAATTGGAAAGAAGATTTTTTCCGTAAAAGATTGCCATTACTTTCTGCGGTAAACTAGTTGTAAACCAAGTCTATAGAAGCCTTTCTGTTCTGTTATTTAACCCATAGATGGAGGAAAAAGGCGGATTAATACCTTTCCCAAGTGTGTTTGCGTGTAAGTGAAAGCAAAGAATTTCACTGGAATTCGAACACGTCTCTCCGATTTCTCGTTCCGAGCCGATATCCACTGCACCACAACGCAGAGAAAACAATAAAAGAACAGGAATTAAGAAAACAGAAGATAACGACTGAAATTGCATTTAATATTTTGTAGATCAAAGTTGACTTGGAAGCAAGAAGCCGGAAATACATTTCTACAGGCGATTAGTGCAAGAGAAGAAACTGTTAGCATAGAACTTACGGTTAAATATAGCCAATTCAAATGTAAATTGATGAAACTTTCTTACCAAACTCGTGGTACTATTAAATTCATAAAGTCTAGATACCATAGAAGAAATCTTATCAGAAAAATTACAATGAAATTATTTATAGAAAGGGAACAAGGAAGTTACGTTACGAAGGTGGGAAAAGTGACTGACACCGAGATGCCAGGTCAGAACCAATAACATTGCAGATTCTTCTTTAGATTTTATCAAGAACCTTTAAATGTATAGAAAGGTCACCATATACCGCCTGTGTGTGTGTGTGTGTGTGTGTGTGTGTGTGAGAGAGAGAGAGAGAAAGAAAGAGAGAGAGAGGTTGGAGAGTGGAAAATAATTCGTCACTCACAAGAACTCGGAGACACTTTTGAACTCTCTCGAGGCTGGTAAGTGCACATCTCCCGACTAAATACTGTTGGTTCAATTGATGACGGCTCGTAATGAGTCACTGGAGAGAAAAGTTCGAAATCCAGTTGGGGTCGTCACATTCACTTTCGCGCAAATACTGTTGGGACAAGGTACACATGATTTTCTCCCACAATGTATTAAATAGTAGGACTTTTATCTTGAAAAATCAGTTATATTCAAAAAATTCTAAATAAAATATTCACTCGCAAAAGAAGTATTTTTCTTACAAGGAAAATTAGGTTTGGGCTATAAATAAATCACAAAAGGTTGATAAGCAGTAAAAAACAAATCATTAAAAAATTCCCTTCCGAGAAAAAAAAACAAAAACACACGCACGCGCGCGCGCACACACACACACACACACACACACACACACACACACACACACACACACACAAATTGCCTGAATCAGTTAGTCAGGTAAGTGCCATACGTGATACACGCTTTAAGCGATCATGCCACGAATGAGTCATGACTAAATGGGCAGAAGATTATCCCTCAGTAGGTTGCCATTGCATTCTGCGGTAGGCTGCTTGCCAGCTAAGGCTATAAAACACAATCTGTCCTGTTATTTAACCACTAACTGGAGGGGAGAGACGGATTAATATATTTCCCAAGGGTATTTATGCGTAAGTGAATGCAAGGAATTCACTTACGCATAAATACCCTTGGGGGGGAAAGGTATTAATCCGAAATAAGTGTAGCGTTTTAATAATACATGATAAAAATAAGTAATGGAAACCTACTGCGGGATAATCTTCTACCTAGTCAGTCATGTCTCTTTTGAGACATGATCACCCAAGCATGTATCACGTATGGCAGTTAAATGACTGACACTTGTCCGTGCATGTATTTGTGTGTAAGTGTGTGTGCCTTCCATTTTGGTTTGATTACAAATTGAAATTTTATTCTTTTTCTTTTTTTTAACGATAATATATTTTATCGAAATCGGGCCAAGAAAAGAAAAACAACACCGAATCATTTGTATTTCATAGGAAAATTATTTCTGGCCGCAGTATGCGAGGTTCAAATAGTTCAGAAGATTTAACAAGTCAAAAGTAAAAAAAATAAAAAATAAAAACAAAAACATTCAATCTCATTTGACTGATAAATGTAAACCTTTCCGTATAAAATAGAGATACACGAATCTATACTAGCAGTATAGCCCGGCGTTGCTCGGGTGTAATGAAAACTTTAAAACTAATCCCTGGTCCTGGAGCTCAGACTCTTTGGACGTTGGCCCGAAAGACTAAAAAGCAATAGTTGTTTCCAGTTAAAGCGAAACCGTAGACTGAAAGAAAAATGAATGGATGTAAGTCAAATTTTGATTTCCTGGTATCGATATCAAATAGGTTTTTTTCATCGTAAACTGAAGTCCTCTGAGTAAATGGTATCATGGCTGAGACTAAGAACTACAGTTATACCTACTTAGAGCCAAACCCGAAGCAAAAACTAAAATAAAAAGGCTGAAAAAATTACAGACATACAGGCAGATAAACAGACACACACACAAACATCTTGCCTTTTTTATATATATATTATCGATTTTTTGCACTATTGCAAGAACAGCAACCTTGAAACTTCTGAATATCGTTTCTTATGTCTTTGTCTATGAGTATATTAAATTTGATTAAAATCGGACCACTCCTTCTACAACCTGATTTTTTCGATTATCGATTTTCGATATTTATCGGGGGTACCTCGACACAAAACCTTGCGAAGAACACTCGCAGACGCTTATAGTACAACTGTGTACTAATTGGTTCAACCGTTTCGGAGTCTATAGGAACGGACACACACACACACACACACAAACACACACACACACACACACACACAGACAGACATACTCACACACGCAGACAAACTTCCATTTATAAATAAGTTTAAATTTTTTTATCCATGTATAAGGCATTAAAGCTTTGGAACAGATACAATAATCAGCGGGAAGAGGAAAGGGTAATCAAGGGATTAGTAGATAGCGGCTGACATTGCACTTAACTTTTTTTTTGAGAATAAAGTTGCCTGGAAGGCATGGTGTCGTAAGGGAGTTCCTCAAGCAAGAGGCTTACGGTCTATCACGTTGAATACACCGGTTCTCGCTCGATCACCGAAGTTAAGCAACGTTGAGCCTGGTCAGTACTTAGATGGGTGATCGCTTGGGAATACCAGGTGCTGTAAGCGTATAGTGACGGATGTGCGTTGTGGTGCAGTGGATATCGGCCCAGAAAGAGAAATCGGTGAGCCGAGTTCGAATACCAATTGAATACCCTGCGTTCACTTAAGCCCTGGTACCCTTGGGAAAGGTATTAATCCGCCCCTTCCCTCCAGTTATGGGTTAAATAACAAGGGTAGTACTTGTGGACCCTGCCCTTAAAAACAAGTCCCAATGACTCTTGATACTCGAAATGAAAAAAGTATTACTAGACACAAAACTTATATAAAAACAACAATAAATTGTTGAAAGAAAAAGGTAAAGGTATTACCATCAATAAATAAATAAAATTTAGTTGGCAATAAATGACCCGCCGAGGTTGATATACCATAAAAACAAACAATCATTAACTTCCTTGTATCTGGCTTCATTTGTGGCTTTATTGCCTTGCTTGCGTGAAATAATTAAACACTTAAAACAAATTGTATATAAGAAAAAAAAAATAATTGCAAAGATGGTCTAAATGTTTACAAATAAACAATCGTGTGTGATAATAATGTTTTTAGACTGTCTTCTCATTGAGGCTTCTGATCTGTTAGGCAACAAATTAAAATTAATACCTTACTTTTTTTTAGTGAGATTCAACATTAAAAGAAGTATTGCTATCTTATCCGATCTGGAACTGCTCAATCATCAAGTTTCAGCCTTGATAAAGTTCAAAATTGTTCACGCGGCCTGGTAAGTCGTAATTTATTTTCCACAATACAGCCTCTTTTACAGAGACGCAATAGTGCAAGCCTATCACTATTTCCACAGCAAATATTCAGATGATCTCTTCTTTAATTTCACCAGTTCAGACCTTCATAGCTAGGACTCGCCATGCTACTTACACAGAGTCGAATCACCCACATTTGCTTCCCTGCTTCCCTGCTCACTTTAACCTTGATCGCTTCAAGTTAAGAGTCAACCGCTTTCGCCATCATAATGTTCACTTTCTTCAGCTCATCTTCTATTTATAACACACACGTCATTTAACCTGCATTCACTTAAGCACTGGTACCCTTGGGAAAGGTATTAATCCTTCCATTCCCTCTAGTTATGGGTTAAATAACAAGGGTAGGACTTGGGGACCCTGCTCTTAAAAACAAATCCCAATGAATCGTGAAAAGAGAAATGTTGTAAAAATAAATAACTTTACCCAAAATCATTGGTTATGACCTTAAATGATCCTATAAGGATTGATAGGTCGTTAAGCCTAAAAAACAAAACAAAACAAAACATCAAGCACGAAGTGTGAAAAAGAAACTCTTACGGCTATATCTAGCAAGCTCAACCGTCAATTGAAGAGATCTCGACGCCAGTCTAGTATGGCGCTTAAATTCAAAAGTTCTAGATACCGAACAAATACGTGAAATTATTTATAGAAATGTCACAGATAGGTAATCTTACAGCGGTGGAAAAATGACTGAAACCGAGCCGCCAGATCAGGACTTATAATTTTGCTGATTTATCTTTGGATCTAACTAAGGAGCAAGGAATATCGGAGCATATGTGGCTGCGATATTCTAAGCATAGACGAAAAGGGCCATGCAAATGAAAAAGGAAGTTTACCTGTGTTTTGTTGACTATGCCAAGGCGTTCGACAAAATACACTACAAGGAATGCTTAGCAACCTCGACATATTTGGTAAAGACATAAGAGTAATAAAGAACCTCTACTGTCAGTAAACCGCCTGCATACGGACAGGAAACGAATTCAGCAGGTATACAAAGATAGAAAGGGGCGTAAGACAAGGATGTGTCTTTTCACCGGATCTATTCAACTTGTACAGCGAGACTATTCTGAGGACTCTAGATGTTATGCCAGGATTCATTATTGGCGGTCACAATCTGAACAACATAAGATACGCAGATGATACAGTGCTGATAGCTGACACGGAAAGAAAACTACAAGACCTCCTAAAACAGGTAGATGAAGAACGTCAAAAGAAAGGACTACAAAGAAATTACAAGAAAACCATTGTATGGTCATCAGCAAACGGAGGAGCCCAAAATGCCAATTACAGGTTTCAAGCAAGTACAAAAAGTTAAGTACTTGAGAAGTGTTCTAACGGAAGATGGAAAGTGCGACACTGAGATCCGAAGGCAAAATGAAATAGCCAAGAACGCAATCCAGGAGCTGAGCAGAGTATTATGACACAGGAAAATTTCGCTAGAAACAAAGAAAGGTGTACTGGATTGCTATGTGAGATCTGTCTTTCAATATGGTAGTGAATGCTGGACAATATCATCAAAGATGAAGGAAAAACTTGAACTAACTGAGATATGGTTCTACAGAAGGATGCTGCGAATATTATAGATTGAGGATCTGAACAATGATGAGGTTTTAGAAAGAATGGAAACGAAAAGGAAATTAATACTGAGCATCAGGAAGAGACAACGGAAGTTCTTGGAACATGCAATGAAGAAGGAAGGCTTGGAGAATCAGATACTCATAGGTCAGATAGAGGGAAAAAGAGATAAGGGAAAATAGTGGATAACGTATTTGAAGGGCCCGAGCAGGTGCGTGGCAGAACGGGGTTTAGTTGAGGCGACAGGAGAAAGCGGGCTAAGAGCCACCAGGGATAGGGAGACATCGAAAGCCATAATCACCTTCGTGGCACATAGAAGAAGATATATTCTAGAGAAACAGATTGTTTCGCTGAATACAGTGAACCGACTTTTTAGCAGCTTATCTAGCAATGGATGCAATATAATCTTTCGATCATGTTAGTTGAGAACGTGAGTCCGAGAAGGCGTAGCAATCACTTTCCTTCAGGTTAGCATCAGCCATGCTGATGGAAGGCAGCGATGGGTCTCTTAAATGATAACTCGAGAAAAATTTCGTTTTAAAGGCGTTAAATTTAACACGCCATCTTTTGCCCGAATTAACGAAGAACTTGAAGTTGTTTTAGACATCGGCTGTCACTTCGAACTTGTCAGACCGATAAACCTTATTATCAAGACGGGAGTTAATTGTTGTGTCATCGGCGTAGAATGTAAATTGAGAACTGATGTCATCCGGATGGTAATTATTCGAAATCAAAAACAGAGTAGCACCAATGATTGAGCCCTAGGGAACACCTTCGTTAGTCAGAATTGAGCTAGACGATTGGCTGTTCGGGATACTTCATTTCCCGATTTAATAGAACAAACTGGATCAGTTTAAGAAAAAAAAGTGCCCGGTGACACCGAAAGAATTTTATATATAGTAAGCATCTCAATTAGAATTCGTCTTGTCTGAGAAACGAGGAAGAGTGTGAACCGGGCGATGAGCCAACCTATCTACTCTTATTGTAGGACAACAACAGCTAATTTTTAGTCCTAACATAATAAGGACTAAAAAACACAAAGAGGACATAAGAAGTGTTTAGAATCGGTTAGCTATTATTAATTTTTGATTAGTATTACTTTCATCTTAATTTCAATTTTTATTCAAATAGGTATCATTAATAATTTTATTTACTATTTACTTTTAATTGATTTTTCTAAAAATCGGAGCAGATAGGTTCGCCTTTTGTCCAGTTAACACTCCTCTTTCAATAGGAGTAGATAAGCCAGTCCATCGACCGTTCACACCCCTCTTCGGTCTTTTGAGCAAAATTTGAGGTTTATCCATTGTTTCTTGTCAAGGATTGAGTTTCCGGTTATATATAAAGTTTTCTCATACTATTTTACTACTAGTAACTTTATTTTTTTTTATAAGCGTTTCACCCCGAGCAAGGCATGTCACTGCCACTACTGCGCAGGGGGCTACGTAGAGTGGAGAAAGGATGACTCCTTGTGTTTTATTAGCATTATCACCTTGCTTGGGGTGAATCGAGAAAAAAGACTAAGGTAAGCTATTAAGAATTAAAATTTTGATTAACAGTTATATACGTAATAGGTACTGAAGTCAAGTTTTGGAGGGTCTTATGGAAAGTACATACCATGGGGACATGACAGGAAAGTTAGGTGGCCACAGAGAATAAGTACCAAGCTTACTATAATCAATATTATATAACTCGGCAGAAACAATTAATTTGTTCAATGTATGCTTAAATCTAACTGTGCATGTACAGGGGTTCTGAACTTATGACAGAGTTCCGTTCCTAAGTCGGAACGAATCAGCGATTTTCAAAAAATAAACGCCATTACCGTTGCTAACGCAATAGTACAGTAATAATTTAGGTCATAACGAAACATTTATATGACATAGGTTAACATAATTTGGACTAAAAACACAAGAGGGATATAAGTATAGAACATAATGAAATTAAATGAAAATAATAGATATAATGAAATAAATCAGTCACTTTCAACCTGTTATGAAGGATTATATGAGGATCGACCTTGGATTCATTTCGGAATAGGCTAAATGAATTTCTTATTTTCGAGCCATTCTCATAATAAGAAGAGGATTTGTTTTTAACTCAATACACAAAAACCCCGAAAAATACATAAAATCTTTCGACTTGAACTAACAGTTGTAAGAAAAAATATTTAAAAAGTCACTTTTCTTTTCTTCTTCATTCACGAAAAATGCCAGCTTAGTACCTAAGCTGGCATTTCTAAGAAAAAGTAATAAGATTCATTACTTAGACATACAAATGTACATACATTTCATACTTTCGTTTTTGGATATGATAAAGCTTTGAATAGCGAAATGCATAATCGGATCTACTTTCAATCAAATCTATTTTCACGAAACGTTTCGACTTGTCAACTTTAAAACTTTGTCAGGATTTCTATACCCAATTTAATAACATATACTGAAATGAAATTATTGTAAGTTGTGAGTGTGTTTATTTATTGAGTATTTATTGCCTGAGATGTCATTGGCTCTCGGTAAATGAGGAGACGAATAGTAAGAATCTCCTCTCTCTTGCGGTACTCGGAAGTAGCACAAAATCTGAGGAAGAAACTGTTTTTCTCTGTTTAACGCAATTTTATTAGCGTATAGCTTATTAAGAAAATGTCCTTATCTCTTACAGAGAAACTCACTATGTATACACATATGTACATGCTTTAACCGATGGTCGAACGACTTAAGCCAAGCAACCAGCCGATGTTCGTCGATATTTCTCCCATTTCAGAGCGTTTAACAATGTTTAATTTCACTTCAGTGGTAATGGCTTCCCTTTTCTTTGAAGCACCACAATCAGAAGGGATTACACTTCACTTGAAAGTCATAATGACGCTCAATAAGTTTCTACAAGCACAACACAAACGAAAGAAAATGCAAAACAATCCGATATGGCGTACAACCATGAACTGACCCATGTCACCTTACATACAAGATTAATGGGAATCATCGTGGGTCGGGACTGTCGTAACCTAGGGAGACTTAATATACAGGGAGATCCGTTATTTAAATTAGCCATAACCTTATTTATAACGATTCTCTTTGATTTAAATTAATAAATATGATGAAAATGTCTGTAAGAGCCAAACGGCCTTAGTCGAAACTAAATTAATAGAGACTGCATCGTATCCACGAATCGCCGTTGGTAGTAAACTGTCGTAATCCAGGAACTTACTGTATTTCGATATCCTATCATGTGAGCTGATAAAAAAATTGTTCAGGACACACACACACACACACACACACACACACACACACACACACACACACACACACACACACACAATTAGAAAAAGAATAAAACTTAACGAATTGGTTTAACCCATATAACGAGAGACTGAAGACTTAGAAGACCTATCAGGTTTTATTATCCAAGGATGTAATTAAAAACAAAGAGGATTTGTTTTGATGCCAGTCTTAGAAAGTGTTGGGGATCACCCCTTTATTGCACAATAAATGGACTCGTCTGAGGTATACAAATAATCCGGCCTACAGTGTGTAAAGCAGTGCTTGCCAAAGCGTTTTCTCGCTGCGACGGCATTTCTCACTGTCAGCACTCTGGCTTCGGGCAGAGGGCGCTCTCTGCTTCCGAGCAGAGAGCACTAACCCATTCGTGGTTCCGCCGAAGAGTAGAAGCACGACTCGGTAAAAATAGACAGACATTTTTTTGGCCCGGCTATATGGCCGGGAATACCCACTTTAAAATGACCATGTGTCACATCCGGCTTTGCGTGGGAAGGCTAGTAAATACAGTGCTTGTCAGAGCAGTTGAACCGCCGCTAGTTGGTCAGCAAGAATATAGACTTATTACACGCTTACTTTCTTTGGATATATTTGACTCATACTAACAAGTATTCCTGAATCTACTAACCGTGTCCAGGTTGTATATCTTTTGTTCAATATACTTACATTTTTCTTCTCATATCTGTTTTGTGTTATTATTATATTGTGTGGTTTCTAATAAGAATCCACAACAGAAAGGAAACCGAAAATGCGTTTAGATAAGTTCAATGAAAGTAAGAAAGAAAGTACTACTAACTGTGAGAGAACAGAATACAAGGTCGTCAGCAAAAGAGACAGATCAAGATGTAAGATACATATCAGGAACGTCAAAGTAAATCAGATATAAAAATTTCACTATGCAGTTAAGATGTGACACAGGAATCCAAAGCCGC